>JAPMOR010017183.1:5240-43752 GCA_026543865.1 Argiope aurantia
AAACTACGTACGTACTAGTGAGAAAGATGTACGTTTGAATATTGAACAGATTATAATAAACTTTTTACTTTAATAAATCATGGTATATGACGGCTTTGTGATAATATTTAAGAATTACTTTTATAATTTATTGGCTTATAATTTCAAAATTAACAATTTAGAATATTTCAAATATTAAAAATAGTTGGACGATGTGTAATGATAGTTACATTTCCTTAATTACAATAAATTCCTTAAAACCGATTCAAGGATATTTCTATTTCCTAATAATTTAAACTCACAAAACAAATAACAATAAGTAACTCTTATTATTAAATATATATATATTTAGATTTTATTTTTATTAGAATAATAAATAGAAATAAAAATGTCTGCCTGCATTGCAATAACAGTTTTTGGTATTCAATTCTCTTTGAGGAACTTTACTCTTGTAAACTTCCCTAAATATTTAACAATTTTAATTTCATTATGAAAAAAATTCTAATAGTCTGACATATAATTTTGAATTCTAATAAAATAATTATATTGCAGGATGCCTTTTAAAAACTTTTTATTTGTGGCAAAGGCTTTTAAAAACAATTTAAATAAAACATTGATAAAAAAATGGAAAAATTAGTAAGTTAATTTCTAATTATTAACAGAGGTTCTTTGTTAGGGAGAGTGAACACATGTTCATTTTTCACATTCAGCTCGAATTAAATTCCTGTAATTCGCATGTCCGACCGAAGGTGTTGCTGTTACTAGTGCGAATACATGTTTCGTGCAACATCTATTCCTAAAATTGTTGCTATATTCTAACGAAACTTGTTCTAACGGGGCGCGGGCTGAATGGCTCAGTGGTAGAATGCTATGAACTGAAAACGACAATTCGCAAGTTCGTTTCGAACTGCAGGCAAGTGGCCGAAAAGTTGTTTTGTTGTTGATTTACTTTCTGTTATTTCACGTTTGTTCTAGAATGTTCTTATAATTTCGGTATATTTTTAAATCTGGAAGATTCGTGTCATTTCGTCTTGTGGATAAAAACAGATGTAAGGTTTAGTTTCTTGAATAAAGTCTCGAGTTGAGATTAGCGAGTGTTATATTTTACTTTAGTTAACACACGATTGATCTACGGTAACTTCATCTACGCGACAATATTATATGCTAAAAGAATCTGAATGAACTGGCAGTAACGTACACCGACTACAAGAGATTTTATTATATTTTAAATTTGTATTATATTATTCTATACATTATAAATGTTGTCAATTTTTCTTTTTCTCAAATGATAACAAAAGCTATGTCAATAAATAAATTATTAATGCATCGGATTTTTTTACCACATATGCAATTTAATTTAAAACAATATTTTTTTCAGTTTCAATTATAAGAAATATTTTGTGTTTCTAAGTTGTCGTCACATTTTTTCCGAAACAAAAGTGACCAAATGCTAAGTGTAAGAAAATGAAAGAAAAAAAAAGGATTTCAATAAAATAAATTCTAAACAATAAGCCCTGCCCAAATTCCTAACGAATGAATGATCATAACTCTTTTGTAATTAGACATAAACTAAACACCTTTTAATCAATAAATGTAGATAAAAATCATATCCTAACACCATTAGTTTTAAAATTGTTAATCTCTTGTTTATTTAAATCAGTTTTCACAATTCAACTTAGTTTAGCAGGGTTTTTTTTTCATACTTAATAATTATGAAAACTATTCCCCTGTTTAGAAGTATTGGCAGCTGAATCTACAAAACAGAATAAAATTTAATTTCATATGCAAAAAAAAAGACATAGATTAATTTAGAAAAAAATAATAAAAAATAAAATAATAAATATTATCAAATTTTCGAATGATAAAAATTTACATATAGAAACGGTTGAAAGGTTTTTTAAAATTACTGAAAATAATAACTCATTAATCATCACTATTATTTTCTAATAGACATTTAGTATTTTTAATGAGAAATTTTCTGATGAAAAAATATTTAGTAAGAAACTTTTTGTGCAATTTTTCCCTCGGCGTAATCCAACTACTTGTGGTATCCAGTCTGCGTATCAAATTTAATTTTATTCCATTTGTGATGGATCTATTTTCATTAAAATAACGTCACAGTTTAAGTTGTGTGATTCTGCAAGCGAATTAATAATGCGATGCACGAGTAACTGCAAATGTATCTCTTTTCGTCTTCTTAATGTTTTCGTTAAATAAAGATGTTATTTTTTGCTCCGTCGTTGAATTAAATATTATAGACAACATCCACATTGGTGACCCGGACGTGATTTGAACACGCAACCTTCTGCTATAACTTCTGTTATATGAAAGATACAGTTGCAGTTACTCGTGCATCGCAAAATCACGCAGCTTAAACTGTGACGTCATTTTGATGAAAGTAGGTTCACCACACATTTATTAATTTTAGACACAAAAGACTACAAACAGAGAAAGAAAATTTATGACCTTCTGTGTCTATTCCTTGAATCATCATTAATTGCTTTAAAAAATTGATTTCAGGACCCGGCCATCGAAGCTCTTAAGGGTTATGAAGCTTTCGAATCTGGTAGGAAACAGAACGTGTTCATTAAACGATCACCTATTTGGAATGATGAGATGTTCCCACCTCAGCTTGTTCATTATAACATCACTTTCGGACGGGTGAGTACTTGCGGTTAAAGTTGGTTCCAATTTAAACAATGAATATCTATCTATAAGGGCAAAAAATAATTAAATGATTGCAAGCATTCTCTAATCGACTTTCACGTTTATTTATATTTTGCATCTTTTGTGTTTAGCTTCGTTTCGTGGTAAAGAAAATAGAGTGTGAATTCTGGACCTCTTTCTATAAATGAGCTGGATTGAAAATTTCATTCATCTTCGATTTTCATGCCACGAGCATATACAGAATTTACTTTCTCTGTCTTGTTGCATTTTTGAGTTAACATGTTCAAATATACCCAGACAGTCAAATATATACCATTGCCGTCAAAGGCTCTGTTAGAGCTTTAGAAATACATTAATGAATGAGAAATACATTTCAAATACTGAAATTCATTTTTTGGGGGGTTGGTTTCCTTTTTAAGTGATGTTTTCAACATAAGCAGAGCAATAGGTAGACTAAATGACAGTTAAATTCTTGGAAGCACTTCGTTCCAAATTAAAAATTGGTATAGAATATTTTTTTTAAGTTCACATATTAAATATTAATCGTCTAGTTTTATGTTCATGTGGCTCTTTTTTATCATTTCCTGATTTATTACATAAACAAACAACATAATTAAAACAAATGTTTGATTTTGGGGGGGGAGAGTTTCAGTTTTTATGGATATATATCAAAATCTGTATTCAAAGAAATTTTTGTGTGCTGTTTGAATTTTATGTTTTGGTATCAAATTTGCATGAAAATTGTATTTTTTGACAATTATTTTTATATGTTTAGTTTAAAAAATATTACAAAGAATTAATTCTGAAGGAATCATTTTAGTTGTACGATTTATATTTAAATTGAAAATTGGATTAAGAAATTCATAAGATATAATTCTCAAATTACGTGTAAATACTTATATAGATTGATGCGCGCAATGATATTTGATATAGTGCACGGAAATAGATAAAATACTCTTTAATAAGTTCTTTTACAGAGACTCAGCTAGTGACAAAACACAGTTGTGATATTTTCCAAGTATTATTTCAGTATTATTTTTCCAGTGTGTCCTGGAAAACTTTTATTGAATAAACCAGTTCATTACAAAATCATTTAAAAAATTTTATAATCTTCCTATGAATTCATTAGATAAAAAATTATTAGATGAAAAAATGCATCAAAAAGAAGAAATATTTGATATGTGAGAAGTTTTAAATTTATTCATTTTTATTCAATTTATTCATTTATTCGATTAATTCAACAATTAAAAAAAATCAGTAAAATTATTTGCAGAATGAATTTTACTCAGTGCATTTCAAATGGAACTCCCAATAAGTAATCTGAAAACATCACATCAGTACTTATCAAATGGTAAAATTTTGCTAGAAAAGAATTAAGCTTCTGTTGTTGCTATACGTAGTAACAAAAAATTTTGTTTCCAAGTACTATACGTTATCATGTATCTCTGCGTTTTACTGTCCACAAGTGATCAGTATTCGTATAGAAATTTAAACCATTCTTAAGAGGTTCGTTTTAATCCTCAACATTATCTATTGGTAATAATGATTTTAGAAAGCCTTTTAATACAATTATTGATTTTTTTGGAGATTGATTTATTGATATCCTACATTTCTCTGTTTAATGTAGTGAGGAACTTATTTTGTTTCATAAAATCTAATCAACTGGTGAAAAAAATGCCTTGTGAAAAAGTAAGCATTTTTTAGTCACTTAGTATTCTCACTATACTAATTTCCCTGGGCATTGTGACTGAAATACCAAAATGCATAAAAAAGGCCTATAAATGAATAAATAAAACCTTCTGTTGAATTATTTATTATTTTTTTATCGTGGAAGTTATTAAAGAACTTTATGAAGAAAATTGTTTTTCTTTCTGATGTATTTAGAGAATTTGAAATTTCGAATATTGGCTTAGGTTGTCTCACTACGGTTGAAAATTATGAAGTCTCTACTAGTAAACCTGTATTCATTTATTTCGTGGTGTTAACTACCTTTTATAAATTCCATGTTATGATAGTAAAAGAAAATATTATTTTAAATGGCGCTTTTATAATGATAAAAGTGCATTCTGGCTGCTTAGCCCTTTTCGGTCAAAAACGGTGAATCCTCCAGAGGGCAGATGACTCTTGATTACAGATCTAGAGTTCATAAGTTGTTATATGAAGAAAGAAAACCTTTCGAAATCGATGCGAAGGTTGCGACTTGGAAATTCTGTCAATGGCTTTCTCCATAAAAAAACACGTTCTGCACAGTGATGTTTTATTTATTACTAGCCGCCTTTGGCGACCAGCCGGTTCGCCAGTATTACCGCTCACTACAATTTTCAATTAAATATTTTAAGTAACTGGTCTCTTAATAGATTCTCAAAGAAAACCTTTTTAATCTTCAAATTTTGATAGTCATACCAAACTTATACTGTTGCTTAGATCGTTTCGTTCAATTTACTATATATATTTTGCTAATTTGTTGTCATTTCCGGTAAAACTTCAACTTTAATTTAAAGTGGAAATGATGAAATTGTATTTAATATAAAGATATTTTTTAATAAAACCAAGCATTTTATTTTATTTATCATCTTTATTGTTATTTATTTATTATTATTATCATTGAATATGAGTATTGCAAACAGAATCGCTCGGTATTTAAGTCTTATGTGAACTACAAAATATTTTTTTATAATTTATGTAATATCTCAAAGAATATCAACAAAAATTTCTCAGATTCAGCATAAAATTCAGTTTTTAGTTTTGCTTTCAAAATTTAGAAAAACTCAACATTTTCATAATCTTAGGCCAATTAATCTTGAGAAACCTGCGCGCTGATTGGCGCATTTTCTTTGAAGCGATCGATGGAAAATCTAAAATTATCCTTTTTTTATTGAATAGTGATATTCAAATTTTCATAAATCAGTCAGTTTAAGTGATTGATTTAGTTGATTGGAAATTAACTCTTTTTATTTAAAATATTAGTGTTTCAAGAACATTTTGCTAATCGTGATTTCCACAGTAGAAGCTTTATGTAAAATCAAAAATTCGTTATTTATTAGAGCATTTATTGAATCAAGTTACATAAAATATAATCAGTTTCCATTTAGACCATTTTAGCAGATCTGTGTCTTACTTCAGGTTTACAAATTAGCTGTGTGGCCCTGATTTGAATAGATATCCTGTTCATATTAAACAAAACTTGCCTTAAAATAAAACTGATTTATTGGATTAATAATATAGAGAGTGTAAAAGATCATAAAATAATTTTTCTTGAATTTATTTTTTAGAAAAAAATAATACTTCTTATTTGTTTCATTTCCTACAGACGATTTCATTTCCAAAAAGATTTAATTTATTTTTAATTGGAGCTTTAATCAATGTGATGGCAACACTTAGAAAAAAAGCTATTTTTTTCCCATGAATGCGAAGCGTACTCGTGCAGCTTAAATTTTATTTTTATTTTTTACCAAAAAAAATTGTTGAAAAATATAGTTAAAATATTTATTTAAAAATTCATTAAAAATAGAAATTTAATTTTAAGATTAAAACATTAGTATCATTTAAAAGATAAATTTTTTATCTTTAACTTCTTGTAAAAATCTTTTTTGTGCGGTAATATTTTCGGAAGTTATAGCAGAAACACGTCAAAATTTCGCTTAATTTTTAAATAAATAAAATTCTAATTAAAAATTCGATAAAATAACCCCCAGGTGCACATTCCCGGCCTCTAAGGCATACACTTGCCAAATTTGGTAGTTGTAGGCTGAATGGTCTGTCCTGTAGAGCGCCAACACACACACACATTGAGCTTTATTATAAGTATATATTTCCATTTTTCTCGAAAATAAAAGAGGGAGGATTGCATATGATCACTAATGACATAACTAACTAGAGGATAGAAGCCTTTCAAATGAAATAAAAATTCGAGACTGGACCAGTAGCTTTTCTAAGGGACTGATTCTATGATCCTTCTTATTATTATAAATGTTAATTTAATAAAAATAGATAAAATTTCAAAAATTTATCAGAATAAAATGGTAGATTCATTTTTGTTGCAAGCATAAACAGACAGCGAGAAAAATGCAAAAAATATGACTGACAATTGAAGCTACAGTAGAAAAATAATAACAGTGCATTACATTTCTTGTGCCATCTAAAACCATTCAGCTGCTTTAATGTTCAATATTCTAATTCGTACATTTTTTTTAAAAAATTGACACGTTCTTTCTTATCAAATAGAGTATATTAAAATTCTCAATCCAGTTATCGATGAGTCGTATAAAAGTTAGCCCATGCTTACTATTCTTAGAAAAATTATATCAAATCTTCTAAAAAATGTGATAATAAATAGTTTTATAGAATCTATTAATTAAAATATTCTTGTGACTATAAAAAATATGTATTTTTATTAATTTATTCTTCAATTATAGGACAAGAAATGTTACAATCCCATTTCTAATTGAAACATCTTATTTTTTTATATTAAATCATCTAGTGCAGGAATTTTGGAAAAAAAATAATTAGCAATTATTTATAATGCATAATTAAAACAGATTGATTACTCAAAGATGAAAGAGTACAGTTTTATGCACCAATCTTAAGGGTCGTTATAGAAATAAAATGCCCCTAAAGATACGGGTTCATTTGGGAGTAATTGATCAGTTTATTGCTGGAAAAATTTGCCAATTTCAAATTGTTTAGAAATGAGCTACGGGACCATGATTATACTCGGCATCCTAAATAATTAAAATTAATTGATAACTCGGCGTTTAATCGATAACTCGGTATTATCATATATACATTATTTATATTTGCATTATCATAATTCAAATTTTTCTTTTGCAGGTATGGCCTAGCTCAGAGGTAGCATTCCCAAATTTCTTCGACCCCAATGCTAGAAAATGGTGGAATGATTCAATAGTGAACCATCATCAAGAAGTACCATTCGATGGATTATGGATAGTAATTATTTTATATTCATTTTTCATTCATTTTATGTTACATTTATCCGACCAATATTAATGTTTCCAATAAAACTGGTTTCCTTGAAGGATCCGAGTTTTATTAAATTTCTTTATATAAAATTTGTGGGACCACCTTTTTGTTTCATTTTCAAGATTTTGATGTAGAAGGGATTGAGTACAATTAGAAACGGCGACGTCATTATTCATGAATAATTTTAAAGTTTAACTTCCATAAAAACAAAGCCAGTAAAAGATTATATGAAAATTTGGTAAACAATTACATTTGGTAATCTTTCGTGTTATTCTCCTGCTAACAAATTTTGCCAAAATTGTTTTAAAAATATATATATATATATATATTCTGAATGAATGAATTTGAATATATTATAACAAAAAGAAAATTAGAAGCTATTCTTTTATTGTAAAATTAATCATCAATTCACTGTAGTTATAATTGAAATTTATTTACAAATTTATAAAATTTGCTCATTTCAGTTTAAAATTAGTTAGTTGCATTTTATTTAAGAATTTCATTTGTATTTCCTAAGAAGTGGTTAGTTGACTTTTATGAGTCGTATTCATAACACTATGTCTAGTAAAACAACATTTATTTCATTGTTTTTCCCCTCTTTCGATATCCCCCGTGGGGCATCTCGAAATGAGGATGAGATGCTTCCGGCATGGTGGTTGGATCTCACCACCCTGGAGGGAACACTAATAGGTGGGGGATCTAACTCCTCCCATCGATGACGGGACGTACTTCCTTCGGGAAGGGTTGTACCGTGGCCGGTGATGGCCCTTAGGACTCAACCACAGTTCCCGCCAATTGCTGTTGCGGCGGTCCGATCATTCAGTTTTATGGTTTAAATCCGTGTGCCTTCGGGCGGGTCGGAGAGTTAGATGGTTGACTTTCCCTCTTTCGATTGCTGTTAAAAAAATTAGAAGCAACAGAAGAGTTCTTGCCGGCATCAGCGCCATCTGGCTCTATAGAAATCGTAGCAAATATTGTAAAGAAAATAACGTAGACCGAGATTAAAAAAATTGACAAACGTCAGCCAGTTGGCAGAGAAGGTTCAAAATTTGATAACTTACTTTAAATGCTAAAACTGTGAACCAAATTGTAGCTATCTAGATACCAACATTTAATAATTTTGGTTTTGTTCACTTGTTCTCAAGCAGAAAAATAAAAATCTCTGGATTTAGTTTAAAATTCGATAGAAATCTATAAATTCGATGAAAAGACTGCATACCGAATTTCACATGTGTAAAACAAAGAGTGTTTTTAAATTGTCGTGTTTACAGACAGAGGGAATTACAAGCAGATAGACATGATTTCAAAATTCTTTTTTTGCGTATTTAAGGCAGTCTGAAACGTGGAGATACATCAAAATCTAGAGTTCGAATTTTTGACTATTACATTATTTTCTCAAAATTTACTTTATGTGTAGAGAAAGTAAAATATTAAGAGAAAATAATTATGATGAATGATATGGATTTTACCAAGATTTTATCAAAAATAAAGAGATATCCATATGGTATTGAGATATGGATTTATTATGGAAAATCTATTTTGTAGTTTTCTATAGATTACTATTTTGTAGTTCCTGGAAAACTGTGTTAATATTATTTAGAGAAAAATAATAGAAGTACAGAACGAAAGCATGAAGTTTCATAAAGCCTATATAAAATTAAAGTTGGCTTGATTTTTTATCATCTCTATTCTCAAATCGGTTGCATATACATCATGAACATATACATCAGAATGTATTTGTTATAATGTAAAGAATTTGATTTTGAATTACTTGTACCTCATATCAGGTTGCCTTAGCTGTCAACCATCGGAGGAATGGACTTGATTATCTATCTATATTAAAGTTCTTGTGGGATAACTTAGAATATCTATCAACTAAAAGAAAAAAATGATTTTCTCCTCAAAGTATTGTTTCTCTTAAATATGTCAAATAAGCCTGAAACGGAGTTTATTTTCAAATATCAATTCTGATGTTCAACATTAATTATCGATTCCACTAGTTTTCGAACAAAATAAGAGTTTGATATGAATCTGTGGTGAAGCTTATAAGCGAGATAATAACATCCGGACTGAGGTTTACACTTTTGTCTAGTGGTCTTGTTACTCGACTGCAAACCCTAACGTTGCGAGTTCTATCCTAGCCAAAACAACTTCCTCAAATCTATTGTGACCTTTTATGAAATAAATATCCTTAGTTTTATCAGTTTTTATACCGGTTCATAGAGTTTTTACCATTCTTCAAGAAACCTGATTTAATATATAATACATAAATGTTTTATATTTTGTTATAATTATATGAATCCGGCAAATAAAGAGAAAGGTGAAGCTACTGAAGTAAAATAGCAATTTACAATGGCCAATTTGAAAAGTTTCCTGAAATGGACGAAAAATAGTAATTATCTTTATACTGCTGCCAAATTCATTTGAGTTTGATCCTAATGTAGCGGACTGTGTGGTTCGCAGCCGAGTAACAAGACCACAAGACAAAATTAATACTCATAAAACAAAATTAATACTCATGTCTCGTAGCTGTTAACTGGCTTATAAGCTCTTCACCACAGTATTCTCCCTCCAGTGAGTCGGATGTGAGATGAACGATATGGCTGCTGTGTGGAGATGTATTAGTTGTTGAGTCTAATGCGCCCGTCCCCATTTGAGCAGCGCCAAACGTCATGGCGAGCCTGTGTGGGTGAGTGGTTGCTGTTGGGTTAAGTGAGTCTAACGACTTTGTGTTGCTGCGTCAAGTGAATCTGACGACTTTGGGTTGTTGTTGGTAGATGACGCCACAACAGCTGTATGAATGTTGAAGGTTCATCGTCCGAGGTCACCAATGTAGCGGATTGTTATGAGCGAGGATAAAACCTGGATCCTTGCTGTTCGCGGCCGAGTAACAAGACCACAAGACAAAAGTAATACTCGTGGATCTTAGCTGTTATCTGGCTTATAAACTTTCACCACACTAACTTTTTACATCAAGCGGAATTCTTTCTTTTTTTAGAAACTAGCTTATCCTGAAAGGTAACAAAAACACGATAAGTATAATCTTATATGCAAATAAATTTTAATAGAAAAATTTCATTAAATCTATGGCTCTGATTCTATGACCATAATAAAAATTCAAAATTGCTTCTTTAATTGAAATATGTTGTTATTGATATTTTCTTCTTTCTTAAGGATATGAACGAACCTTCAAATTTCGCAACGAACGAAGACAGGCCTTTCAACTGCCCCGAAGACGAATACTGCTGGACTCTGAAGTGCCCAACTAGTCCTTACGAAGATCCACCCTACAATCCCTGTGAGTTCTCAATAGTATGTTGAGTATCACATCATAAAAAAATACATATTTCAAAACATATTAAAAATTAATAAGATTTAAAGCTTAATTCATGGTGTACTTGCAAATCAAAGCAGCATAATTATACCATGAATTCAGTCGATGAAATGATTAAAAAATCATCATATAAATTTTTAAATTAGAATAATAGAAAGCACATAACCAAGTCAGAACCATTTAAGAATGCGAAAAAAATGATAAATGAAGAAAAACTGATCAGCCATTACCAGGAAAGATCTTAATTGGGTGATATTTTGCACTTGGAAAGTATCACCCAATAAAGACCTTTCCCGGTTGTGCAGTCATAATCATGCACACTTTACAGCAGCAATGTATGGATTGGCAAATGCTTTGGAGTTATTCGACATTTTTTTTAAAATGTGCAGTACTGATGAAGATTTTTGTGACAAGGTCAGCATAGCTACCGTTTTAACATTCGCCAATTGCTGTATTTTTTTCTCACACTGTTAAAATTCTACATGGACAGCTACTGAATTCCTGTTATACCATGGATGGAGAATTCAAGGGGGGAAAACACCCATCCAGCTCGTTCGGAGAGCGTGCTCTGCCATTTTTTTCTATGAAATTTTAATTTGATTTTAGATTTTCTATACCTAAACTTCGAATACTGGCTCACTCTGCAGAGAAAACGATTTCATAAATAAAATATTAGAAATATACTTCATGGATATATAATGTCCAAAAAAGGGCGAAAGGTTTAAAAATGAAATGTCAAATAAAAAAAAATGATTATTATTTTGAAACAATGAATTTAAAAAATTAATTTAAGTAAATGTAAATATTTGCTTGAAATTAAGAAAAAAAACAGTAGTAAAAAAATGAATTTGATTTCTGCATAACATTCTGCTAAGTTAACTATTTGGATGGCCAACTGGCTGACCCTTCGATTGATTTGTTTTTACATGCTATTTTCATCCTACAATTTCGGTTTATCAGGAACTCTATTCTCTTCAGTCCTGCAAAATCAAGATCATTCAGCACCAAAAAGGTTTCACCATCAAACTGGGAGAAATCGCAGCTTTACACAGCGCTTATTTCTTCTTATTATTTTGTTTTCGTATTTCGATGTACACAGATAAATGAAAAAATAATGTTCTACTTTTTACATCATGGTTATACCAGGTCGCACAATATTGTTCTATATTGTGCAATATTATATGATATTAAACAATATTCTACAATATTAAACCATATTGCTAATATAGATCAATGTCATACAATATTGTACGATATTTGTGTGCAACTAGGATAGAAAGATAAACTGTATTGTTTATTTCGCTTGAGAACAGAATGTAATGAAAATGAACTGAGAACGAAATGTAATGCGTAGTTTTATGATTAACACAAAATAATTTTTATATAACAATAACTCTCGATGCGAAAATATTTTTCTTCTGAATATGAGGTATGAAATTTCTAGAGTAAATAAAGAGTAAGGAAAATTTTGAATTCTCTTTAAATGAACCACTTTCCATATCAGCAAAGCAAATATGATATAACTTTTCATACTTTCGAATTAAAATTTTTATTTTGAATAACGCAATTTTGTTCTATTTTCAACCGATATATTTAGCGTTATAGAATATGAGAAATACAATATTATTTAGTGACAAAAGTTTTGAAATGGAAGTTAACGAAGGAAACATTTTTAAAGGTTTTCTTTCTGATTTAAAAGTTTCAAACCGAATTTAAATTAATCTTTTCAGGTTCTAGAAATTCAAACGATATTTTATTTCTCTTCTGAATTCAAATGCATATTTCCCCCTTTTTTTTTTAATTGCACATTTTTTTGCCGATTTGTTTTTATTTAAATTTTTTGGCAAAAAAAAAATGCGTGAGCCGCAGCGCCATCTTTTGAGATAAATTTTAAAATTGAGATGACATAATATCTGCCAAACGATTTTCTGTTTCAGTAAAACAAATTTTCCTATTTTAAATTTATCCATTCAGAAAAAAAAACTATTATTTTGTTCAAAAATTTGCATTTTATGAACTGCTCTATATCACATCAGGACAAAAATGTTAGAATTATGATTTTTTTATGCAAATTATTTGATTTAAAAAAAACTGGAACAAAAGAATAATCTGTTCATTGATTAAATGCCTCTTTAAAAAAAGTTCTATCATTCTTTTGAAATCACATTGCTGAAATTATATTATTTTTTCTTTTGTAGTGAAAGACAGTGGAAGCGATAGGATATCCCACATGACTTTGTGCATGGAAAGTTTGCATCAACATGGAGATCACTATTATCGACATTATGATGTCCATAGTTTGTATGGATGGAGTCAGACACAGATCACTCTCCAGTAAGCACATTTCTTGTATATTGTTTATATTATACAAGCCTCCTCTGGTGACCATTTCGTTCGCTCAGTTTATCGACTTTCTAGGTTGTCAAATGATTAACTGGTCATTTGATACGACTGAAAAATATGAATTCAATCATTACGTTTCAAATTAAAAAGTATATGAGTATATTAAGGAGTATATATATATGCTTATATAAAAAAGTATACAAAAGGGAGATGAAAGTCCTACTACTGAATAACAAGTAAAAACAATGGATTAAATGTTTTGAGTATAGTTCAAATTTCTTCATGGTATTAAAGAACATTTTTTTTTTCAGATAATGTATTCAAACTGAATTAAAAATATTGTTTGTTTTAAATAAGTAATTGCGCAAAAAGGAAATTGATATCATTAATAAAGATTTTTTTAAATCTCAAGATAATACAAAGATCACTTTTTATAAAATAATTGTTTTAGAAAATATGAATATCAATTAACGTAGGAAAGTCATAAGGATACGGCTAGACTTAATATTAATGTACGGTCGCCAAAATTGAATTATTTTAAGGCAATTCGTCGCCAATTTCTTGCAGTCTCTAAAGGCCATTTGTTACCGTTTCTGGTATCCATACAGAATAGTAGTTTTAGACGAGCTTTTGAACAATTGGCAGTATTTTGATGTGCTTGTCGAAAAATCGTTAATTAATTTGAAACCATACCGCGATTTCTTCTCTCGAAATGGTTAAGCCTACTTTTGAGCTCAGTTAAACTTTTTGTTTGATGTCTATTTCTCTTTATTTCGTTTGTATCTTCTTTCCTCTGAATGGATGTACTTTTTGGGGAGATGGCGAAACATCTCCAGAATATTTCTAGAAATATTTTGAAACCCCATTAATTATCTGAGCGAAGCGTTGTATTTAATGCTCTTGTAAAACTATTCAATGAATGAAGCAGTATGATATTCGTCTGATAGTTTGTTGATATTTTATTGTTGCCATTCTACAGTAAGTAATAAACGCGTTTTCTCTGCCACGTACGTTAACGTTTTATATATATATATAGATAGCATAGAAAACCTGTACCTAAATTAATACACAAATTAATTATAAAACTTCATTCTTTATGGAGTGAAATTTAGTTATTTTATCTGGATTTGAATTCTTTGGAAATTCTAATTTTTCTGACGTTTTTAAACTTTCCTTTAATACAATGTCAAAATATGGTTTTTAATTCGAAGTTTTATTGGTTCATTCAAAGATAAAACCAAGAACTGTAAAATATAGCTTTCCTTTCTGATAAAAACAGTCAATGAAATATGCTATTAAATAATGAAAAATAAATAATTTTTAAGGCATTAAATTCGTTCGAAGATTTTTGCAATCACACAACGTTTTAAATAAAAAGGCAATGACAAATCTATTATATTTTTTAAAACTTTAATTACTTTAGATGGAAATTGCATTGCTTATTTTTTAAAAAGATATTTTATATTTAAAACGAATTAAATAATTTGATCCTTTTATTAAAATGAAGAAATGGAATTAATAAAATTACCCTTTTTAAATATTAATTAAGAATGTTTTCAAAATATTAGGCTAATTTATTATAATCTTTATTTTCTATTACTATCTTTTTCTTAATTTTTATTTATCATTAAAACTATTAAATATGGAAAATAAAATTTAACTAGAAATTTTAGTTTTAAAATTAATATTTTCCCTTTCTAAAAATTTAAATTTTCTGTTTATAGACTCAGTTTCCCGTAACTCAAATTTTTAGATAAATTAAATTTTTATTATGATTTCGTTCGAATTTCCGTGTATCGAATGAATCAAGCTTCACTGTATTGTTGTGAGAGACAACATTCATATTATTTTCTTGCAATAAGTATTTCATCCGTTATGATGAACCACTTATTTGCGAACGATAGAAAAAATATATATATACAATAGACAAATAAACAAAACACAACTTCAGAATGAGGCCTTTATGGTGAAAAGTTCTCATACTTTTAAATCAACAGCGAAACTTAAATTAAACATATAATATTGTGTTGTATTCCTGGCTAATGTTTTAGGAACAACACATAAACTGAAATATACTTATATTGCTGTTTGCATAGTGATATTTTCTTTAATATTCTTACAAATAGCAAGAAAATATTGAACTTAAATCTCCACTAATGCCAAATGAGGATCTGATAATGTGGCATGGAATTTCTAAAATGGAATTCCACCACTGGAACCAATTCAATCATCTCTCTGATTTTTAATAAAAAATATCCCTATCTGATTAGTAATAAATCTGATTAATAATATTTCATCCCTATCTGATTATTAATAAAAACTACCAGAACCACTCTCATTAGTCCAAATTTAATTTCTGACACATATCTAGACAATAAGGACATCTACATTATTTATTTCATTATTTTGAATTTAAATTCAGAATATATGGTTACACTATGTGGATGGTTCCTCAAATCAAAGAATAAAACTTAAGGAAAAGTCAAACATACTAATATAAGCTACTTTTACAATAGAACATGAGGTTGAAAACACGAAGGGAACCACAATAGAGAATACTCGCAGGTGAATTAAGAAGAAAAAAGGAATATGCTAGACAAAGTGCCAGCCCAGGATTAATGGTATACAAATTTACAACTGTGCAATTATATGTCTACAGAGATAAAAACAAGGGTGCACGCATGACTTTGGACGGCATATTCTTTGAACATTTATTTTTTATTGTTCTTACGACAATTAAATTTTTACTATGATATATGTCAAGTGGCGTTAAACCTCTTTATTTATGCAGAATGGTAGCTATACTTCTGGTGTATAGCCAACCCATTCGCCATCACTGAACAAAGCAGTATCGACAAAATGGTAGCTATACTAGCGGGAAAATTCCATAAATTTTATACAATCTTATTTCTACACTTAATCTAGTATGGAATTTCTTTTTGTGTTTTTTTTTTCTTTTAATTTATTTCCCCGACAAAACCATCTCCTCTAAAGGCTTACCATAGACTTTTACGACTCTACGTTCTATTTGTAATAGCGAATTTCTGCAAGCTTCAATTGCCTTTGAAATTTGCCTCATGATTTTAGAAACATCCTGCTTAAAAGTTAATTCAAAAATCAATACTCAAAAAATAAGAAGTAGAAAATATAAAAACACGATGTAACCCACAGGAAAGAATATCGGGAAACTAGTCGGCATTGGTCAATGAACCAGACAACGCCATTCGTGACTGCTGTTTTTCGATTTCAGCACTATTTGTTTCTGATATCGATTGTATTCGAAGAATATGCAACATTAACGAATTGCGAAATGGTGGACTTACTGATCTCGTTCAAAAAATCTTCATTGCCGTTTCAAGCATCCATAAATTGTCGAGTATTTTTGAAAAGTGTTCCAGACCATGCGCCATCATGGGAAGTAGGTAAAATATGATTGGTGAGCACATTGAATAGCTTTGAAACCGAACGTATAGCTGCACTCCAATGTCATCCTCGTCATCTGACCATGGTTCAAAATAATGAGGTTCATCCCAAAATAACTTGAGTATTTCTTTGAAAGGGATGTTAATAAAACTAAACTAACAGAAACTAATTCAAATGTAAGGTAACGTTGAATAAAGAGATTTTACTTGTTATTAGCTGTCCTAAAGTCCAGCCATGTGATGCTTCCGCCTGTACACTGTTAGAGTATTCTCGATTCTTTTTAAAATCTCTTCACCTACTTTAACAGCTTTAAAATACCATTTAAAATCATGACTTTCACCCTGAAATAGATATCATGTATCTTTAAACGAGATGTTAACCTAATTGAACTGGTCGAAATCTATTTTTCTATTTCTTTCTGATTTCTAATATATGGTTATTTGTTTTTTAAACTAATTGGCAATTAATTCTATTTCTCTGTACATGTCTATCCCTTAACATGGCCTATGCTATCTAGCATTCTTGTGAAAGTCAAATAATTTAATAATAACTTTGGTAAATTTACTATATTGAAAAATTAGCTGATATCATAAATAAATTTAGTAAAATAGAAGGAAAAGTAGGTTTTCTAATTTTAACTATTAATAAGGAATGTATAACTATTTCTGTTTTCTTAAATGTTTCACAGTACTGAAAATATAAATTAAGTGGAAATTTTAATTATTAACTTTCGTGTGCAGGAAAGTGAAAATCTGCTCTAGAGATACAATATAAGAAAGTCAAACTTTGTTAAATACAGCTTCAGCAATAGGAAATATAATGCAATCATGTTATCTGGTAGAGCAAAAAGAATCTTTTGTATTTTATTGCAATATTAAAAAGTATTGTTATAGTCAAGAAAAAAAATTTTTCTTGGATTTTACGGAAAATGATACTGAAAATGATATCTTTAAATTATCATAATTTAAAACCGAATTTAATAACAGTCTAAAATTTAATTTTGTATGAACACAAATTTTCCCGGAAGTTATAGTAGGAAAATAGGTAACGTTTCTGTCACGTGAGATATTTTTTTTTCGAGACGTGGCACTCGATGCAATGAGAGAGGTGTCCTAATATGTAATAGTCTTCTTGAAGTGGCATAAAATGTGTCCGAAAATAAAGATTCTTGTTTTGTTAACACTTGTTAACATTCATGTGCCCGAAAATAAAAATTCTTGTCTTGTTAACATCATTTAATTTTCGGGTACATTTTATGCCACGTCAAGTTGATTATTACAGATTAGGACACCTCTCTCAATACTAGAATTGTTTGCCACATCTCGAACACAGAATCCGTTCTTCAACTGAACGTTAAGATACAAAAATTCTTCTCACGCGATAGGAACGCCATCTGTGGCCGTAAACCTGAAACAATGCCGAAATCTCGCCAAGTTTTTACTTTAAAAGTTGAAGTGCACATTCTTACTCGTCAATATACATTTATGATAAATTTTGTAATTGTAGATCATAAGCTTGCCAAGTAGTAAGCAGTACCAAAAGGCAAATACACACATTCGCTTTTATTATTAGTCGAGGTCAATATTTTTTGAATTTTTTATTTCAGAGCCGCTGAAAAGGCAACAGGGTATCGATCTTTGGTCATCTCTCGGTCAACTTATCCTTCCAGTGGTCGCTATGCTGGCCACTGGCTCGGTGACAACAAGAGCACCTGGGATGATCTACGTTACTCAGTCATCGGTCAGTTACTACATCAGTCAGTTTAATTCTTTAAACATAACAAATTTAAAGATATGTTTTAGTTCCCATGAAAAAAATGTTAAATCATATGAATTTCTAGATTCTATTTTTGAATATTACTTCGTATTATTAATTTAGATATATATATATATATATATATACAGATTTTGGTTTTAAAAAAAAAAGATAAATCCCTTTTTTTTACAGGAAATTTTTTATTTTTTTATTTTTGGAAAAGTATCTCTTCTTAGAATATGTAAACGAATTCGTTTGAGTTCCAAAATTATGAAGAAAATTGATTTTACCTTCTAGGATTTGTAATTGCGTAGAAAAAGGTTAGATAATGAACATTTTCGATACCCACGAACGCTTAACAAAAAATAAAAAGCAACTAGTGGATGGGGTGGTATTGTCCTTTTCGTGAAGTTACTTAAATCATCGAATGTTTCAAAACACTGTGATCGATTATCAGATGGAATTAATAGAGGTTGAATATTTAGCATATCGGTTATCCAATGCATTCGCGTGACTTTTTCTAAAGAAAAATCATTGAGATTACTGTAATGCAACTGGATTTCTGATTGCTTGATTGAGTTAATCTCAATCAAGCAATCAGAATCTCTGGACTTATCTCTGGTTAATCTCTGTACTTATTAATAATATTATTAACTTATAAATTTCTCGTTGCAATTGCTTTCATCTGTACTAGAAATGATTTTAATGCATGAATTCGTATTTCAGTTGACATTTGTTTGCGTTTCTTTTAAGGCTTAACTGTATTAAAGTTTATCTCATTATTAGAAACGGAATAAATTATTTTGAAATTTTTGGAATTAAAAGCTTATTGAATACACACTTGACACACCAGTGTGCTCAGTGTTGGATGGATATTATTCTTAAGGTTATGAACCGTTCATCAGTACTTCAGTTTCAGTTTTGACAGTGGCTGCATGAGTTGTTTCATAATTAAGACTGTGTGTTATCTTCATATTAACTTCACTGTGATTCACGGTGGCTACCGTCTTAACGAAGTCCAGTAATTTTTATCTACGACAAAAAATTAATCTCTACAAAATTTATCCCGTGGCGAATCGTTTTGAATCAATTATGTCTAATATTTCTATCATTCTCAGATTTTGAATTCTTAAATTTTAAATTATAGTAACTTTTTACATAGAATTTATTATTCTTAAATTTAGAAAAGAAAATTACTTTTTTTAATTTTTATTTAACAAAATATCGTTTTTGTATTATATGCTTCAAATATCCATTTGTGAATAGTCTCTCACACGATTGCTGAATGTTTTCAAGAAAGGTTTAAAATCCGAGACATGAGCTTTGTGCTCCAAGATTTTTAAAGACTTCGACTTCGATGATATGCTTATCGGGGCACCCGTCCTTGGAGAAGGACTATCCCCTTATTGATGTGGCTGATAGAGATTTGCGTTTAGTATTTTGCCATGATAAGATAACTTTTAAATATATAATTTATATATTAAATGAGTGGTTTATTATATTTAATTTAGGTAATAACTTTATTTCTAAAATATAGTTTCATTTTTCCAGGAATGTTGGAATTTAACATCTTCGGCATACCATATGTAAGTTGACCTTTTTTTTCTTTTAGAAAAACAATGTGAAATGTGTGAAATTCTTAGGATTTTCAAATAAAAGGAAAAAATAACCTCAGTAAAAGGAAACAAAAAAATCGGGAGGGAAAATAAGGTGATAAATGACTCTCGAATGTTCTAAACATCCCTTATGATATTACATAGTAAAAAGTTGGCAATGAAGAATCAAACGGCTGTCTATTCCACAAAAGTTACGCATTGAAGTATTTCTTATATCTTTAGGCCAACAATTATTATACTTTCTCTATACTACGTATACGAGAAGAAAAATTAATGAGAATTAATTAAAAATTACTTTTGCAACACACAACACCGCTTCATGCCCTTGCAACCATAACCCTTTGGTTATTTAAACAGTGTAATGAGCATGAAGTGGCAGAGACATGGAAAGACTCTCCTGTTCTATCCATCCCTGTGACTATTGTTCGACATCTGACATTTATTGATTGAAATTTGGTTTGGAGATTTTAATATTGACTTGAAGGAAAGCCGAAAGCAATAAGCTATTTGAAATAAAAAATGAGAAGTAGCTTTGACTTGTAAAGCAAACCATCAGAGATAAACTGAAAACTTGTGCTCATTTACATAAACAGACTTACAGTTTGTTTTGTGATTACAAAATTCAGAAGAAAAAAAATAATAAAAATATTAACAAAAAATTAAAAATTAGAAGAATGTAGAGAAAATATTAAATATTGATATGCATTCCTAGGGATTAAGTTTCAGAGTCTCAATAAAGCTAATGTTACGACATGCATTTTTCGTTTATCAACACAGATTAGGGTGAAAACTAAATACTTTGCCTGCGTCATCATCTTTCTTTTCCCCGCCACTGAAGCGTATATTTTATGCAAAAGTTCTATATAAGCCCACGGCTCTTCGATCGGCGAATCGATACTCCAAGACAGAGCGTCCATGTAAAACGAATGTTTCACAATAATAATCCTGTAAAACAGAATATTTTACTATTTCAACAACTACTCAGAAAAAAATAAGTTTTTGAATCACCGAGTGCTCAGATAATTAACCCTTAATTTTGCATTTATGTATTTCTCACAGATTGGAGCTGATGTATGCGGATTTGCTGAAGCCACTACGCCTGAACTGTGTAAACGGTGGATGCAGCTTGGAGCGTTTTATCCTTTCTTCAGGAACCATAATGTTTTAGATCAAAAGGTAATTATATAGGGCTTAGAATATTGTTGGGCGATACTATAATGCATCGGCTGCCTCAAAACAACTGTCAATGACTATAAAATGTCCTTCCTCTGAACAGTTTTTACTCAAAATTTGACAAAAATCTGCAAGTTAGGTGTAAAAACTGTGCACCAAATTTCAGCTGTCTAGCTCAAAGCGTATTTGAGTTATCTTGTCATAAACAGATGAACGGACAGTTTCTAAAAATGCAATTTTCGAACTGAAGGAGATCTTAAATGAGGAGAATCGTCAAAATCTCGAGTTCGAATTTTTTGATGATTATTGTACTTTGTAGGGGATTGGAAAGAGCGAGGATAGAACCCGGGACCTTGTGGTTCGCAGCCCAGTAACATGGCCATGATACAAAAGCAATTGCTCAGGTAGCGTAGCTGTTAACTGGCTTATACGCTTTCACCATAGACTCTCCCTCCAGTGAGTCGGAGATGAGACGAACGATATAGCTGTTGAGTGGTGATGTTTTAGCTGTTGATTCTAATGCGCCTGTACCCATTTGAGTAGCGCAAGCATTACGGCGAGCGTGTGTGGGTGAGGGGTTGCTGTTCCTGCGTCAAGTGAATCTGTCGACTTTTTGGGTTGTTGCGTCAAGTGAGTTTGGGTTGCTGTGGGTAGATGGCACCACAACAGCTGTATGAAGGTTGAAGGTTCATCGTCCGAGGTCACCAATGTAACGGATTGCAATGCGCAAAGATAGAACCTTTGATCTTGGGGTTCGCAGCCCAATAACATGACCATGATACAAAAGCAATTAATCGGTAGCTTAGTTGTTAACTGGCTTATAAACTTTCACCACAACTTTCTCTACTATACTATGTATACGAGAAAGTAAAAAAGAAAGTTTTGACAAATTGTATCTACATGCGTTCAGCATACAATTTAGTCTTATTGTACTCTGAATTTGCTCTGAGCTGATATTAGTTTATTTTGAGAGAAACA
This sequence comes from Argiope aurantia, assembly GCA_026543865.1. NCBI lineage: Eukaryota > Metazoa > Arthropoda > Arachnida > Araneae > Araneidae > Argiope > Argiope aurantia. The sequence goes on from JAPMOR010017183.1 coordinate 27,489, forward strand.
AGTTTCAATGCATTTATTTCAGTTTTGTTTAAATTGTGGATAGATACAATTTGCCTCAACTCTTCGATTGTATTGAATGTTGTATTTGTTTTTTCAGGACCAAGATCCTGTTGCGCTTGGTGCCGATGTCGTAGCCGCATCGAAGAGAGCAGTGGAACGGAGATACGCCTTGAATCCCTATTTGTACACACTTTTCTATCGGGCCCATTTGGAGGGTTCCACAGTGGTCAGACCTTTATTTCACGAGTAAGTGATAAAAAAACACCAGAATAATATCATTTATTGCATTTCAAGTTTATAAGATTTATAAATTTGAAATTATATTATTAAATAATATCATTAAATCTTACTAAAATGAAATACATTTATATTTTAAAGTATTTCATTTTATTAACATTTCATATTTTAAAAAAGAAAACTTGGTTACTCTTATGCTTAGCATGTAATGCAGACGCTATGTATGTTTGCTCGCCAAATTATAATTTTGTTTCAAGTGTAAACTCGCCAAATGCGAGTATTTGCTGTCTTACGACATGAAAATGCGCTATCAAAGAATAATATAGCTATATGATAAATTGAGATTCGAATTCTTTTACTATAAACTTTATAAATCAATTCTTTATTTACTTTAAATACATTTTTATACCTATTTCGAATTTATATAATGTTTAATGATATCTACATATTTAAAATAATTACCAAAGAAACGATCCCTAGACACAATCACTGTACTCATTTTGCCAGTTTTCATTTCATATCAAAAAGGAATTCAATCTAGGGATCAAAGTTTATGATCCCTAGATACGCCATCAACGGCTACCTGTTCCCAATTACCCTTTATTTTTGAGAGAAATCTCTGAAACAGTATTTTGCTGCATATTATATGTGAGACAAAGCCTCGACACATCCCCCCAGCCTTAGTCACTGGACCATTCTTGTCAGTTTTTAATTTAAATGAAATGAAAACAGACGGCGAATTTGGCGACTTTTGAAACTTGCTTTTTGTTGTTGTTGCTGACAGTTTTGTATTTGTTTTAGGTTTCCAAGCGATAAAAATACTTGGAATATTGGAGACCAGTTTATGTGGGGGAATTGCCTGCTGATTTCCCCTGTCTTAAATCCGGTAAAAGGTTTTTCTAAGGAATATTTTATTATTTTTATGATTTACAGCAAAATTAAAATGATCAAATCTTGTATAATTATTTAAAATGAAAACGGCGTTTTGTTGGCCATTTAAACAATCCAAACCTGTACTATAGTTTCACAAATATAGAGAACTTAGTTCATTTGATTAATAAAAAGTTTTTGTATGTAAGGTTTTTTTTAATATAGTATATTTGCTAATCAAATATGAGAAAGCTAAATATCATAATTAAGAATAAAGAATATCGAAGTTACAGAATGAGCGTTTAAGAAAAAGAAATAGAAAGTCTATTTTTAATCAGTTTCCGCGAACATTATAAAAATTTTTTTATTGTTCCTTCAATCCTATTGCATGCAATAGAGCATCTAAAATCATAAGTTTTCCGAAAACTTATCATTAAAAAAAATTATTAAATTAAAATTGTATTTTTCGAATTTCTCTCTTCTTTATACTCTTTTTCTCTAAGAAACTGAGTAACAAGATTCACAATCCGGACTTCTGCAATGCAATTTATGTTCTCACAATCACACTTACCTTCTTCTTCTTGTGTACAGCCGACCACCCCGCCACCTCTGAACTAATCAGCATCGACAGGATTAACGATGCCCCCGGGGGAACACCTCAAATATGGGGATGACAAACTTCCGGATAGTGACTGGTTCTCGCCACCCTAGAGGACACAGAAATGGTGTGGGGTCGATTACTCCCTACTGATGACGAAACGTGCCTCCTACGGGAAGGGTTGTACTGTGACCGGTGACAGCACTTAGAAATTAACCTTAGCTCCCGCCAATGCTGTCCCGGTGATCCGATCAATCAATGTTTGTTTTTTGTCCCCCCTCCTCGTGTGTCTCTGGGCGGGCCGGAATAATTGTCTGTGATTGTGTTCTCAAAAACAAAAGGTAAATTGAAGCAAAAAAAAATATTTTTCAATGATTCCAGATTTAATATTCATAAAGTATTGTAATCACTGAATAGTTCAAACTAAAGGGATTGGCAAATGTCTACATTTTAAAACTTACTTTATCCCCAAATTTTGTTTAGAATTATACCGATATTTGATTATATACTAAGGTGGTTTCTGGTTTAATATAACCCTTTTGATACATATTTCGATGATGTTTTGAAATTGATATTGAGATAAACAATTTATTTTCCCCTCTCCTATATCATAAAACCTTATTTATCAGACGCCATTTAAACCTTTTCAGACAACTAAACAGTCGTTTATGCAGTTTAAGAGTTTAGAGGGAATACTGGCGCAGATGTCCTCCTTATCAACCAAACATGGCTCACAGTTATGACATACATTCTGAAATAGCCATCAAGTGCAAGATATGACTAAAAATAACCGGATTATATCTTTCACAGCGGAACGACAAAAAAAAATCAAGAACAAAAGATCTCCTCATGTACATCCATCCTCGCTCACATTTTTCAAGTTTTAACTCACATATTATTTCATCCGTTTACAATTTTATTTGGAAGATATTGTTTATGTGTGCGATACCTCGAAAAAAACACACATTAGGAACTAAATTTCAACATAAATCTCCTTCTTCTATCTGGATAAATTTGGGGAAATCCATTCCCTCTTGTAACCAGTAAACAAAGATGGGTGCTCTTTACATACACAAGCAATTGACTGGATAAAATGTTTGAAGATGGCCAATTAAAGATAGAAGACGACCCATGGTTTAGTTATACAAGTTCAACAAATGTTTTCATTCTCCAAGAGATTCTTATATTGATTCGGTACCTGAAGGTCAAACAATCGACAGACAATATTAAGCAAGTACAGGTGTGTTATCAAAATAATGGAAACATCTGTGAATAAAAGTGACATTTTTAAATGCGCTTTGTAAACATTAAAATATAATAATAGCAAACAGTTTTTTTATAAATAGCAAATATATATTCTGGTAGTATGTGTTAGCTTTATTGAAGCTCTGTAATTCTTGGATTTGTTTTTTCCAAAAGCATAAAATGTCGGACCTCCCAGATTTTCAAAGAGATGAAATTGCAGGAGCTCGTCTAGCTAGAGCAAGTGTGACCGAAACATCATAAATTTTAAGCTTTTCTAGAGGTACGGTGTCTAAATTCATGACAGCATACACACAGCGCGGCAAAGCAAAATAATGAGTGGAAAGAGAAGCCCATTGAAGCCAGAAGTGAAAGAGACAGACAGGTATTGAAGCGGATTGTAACGTCTAAAAAGCGAACAACTGCAGTAAAAGTGACCGCACAGCTCAATACCCATCTGAATTCTCCAGTGTCAGTGATTACAGGAGAATGCACCTTCATAAACACAACATTTCTGCCAGAGCAGCAATTCCCAAGCCATTTGTCACAGTAATGTTGTTAATGGTAAATGTCATCTACATTGGTATCACACTCACAAAACCTGGTCGATTGATAAGTGGAAGAAAGTAATATGGTTTGATGAATCGTGTTTCACAGTTTTCCCTACAACAGGATGGGGGCTCGTTTGGCGGACACCTGCGCAAGCATATGATCGTGATTGTCTCCTTCCAACTGTCAAGTGTGGAAGTGAATCTATCATGATTTGGGCATCCATGTCGTGGTTTTCTGCTGGACCAATTCTAACCCTGGAAGGAGGGATCATTGGGAAGAAGTATAGAAACATTTTAGCTGACCAGGTCCATCCTATGATGCAGACTTTGTTTCCTGCAAGAGATGTAATTTTCCAAGATGATATTGCACCTATCCATACAGCGAGACTTGTCCAATCTTGATTTGGTGAACACGAGGATGAAGTTAAACATCTGCCTTGGTCCGCACAGTCACCCGACTTCAATATAATTGAACCGTTATGTTCTGTTTTAGAGCGTTCAATATGGAATCGATATCATCCACCTGCATTTCTCCCAGAACTTTCACGATATCTCCAAGAAGAATGGTACAATATTCCTCTAACCACTATTCAACAATTGTATGAATAGATTCCTAGCCGAGTCCAAGCTGTATTACATGGCAAAGGCTGTCCTACACCATACTAATATAGGATTATTTATAAATCTAAGGTGTTTCCAGTATTTTGATAACCACCTGTATCTTTACCATTTTATATGAAGGGACGGTGAAGAAACGACCTCATTTGAGATAAAATATAAAGTATAACTTCATTAGGATAATTCCTTAATCCACAATTTATAGTCTGTCAAAACATTTATGATAAGCAACGAATAGTTATCATAGAACAATTACATTTATCTGATATCCTCTGGTGTATTTTGACTTTCTCATAGAGAAAAAATAATAATCGTCAAAAACTTTGAATTCGAAATTTTGGCAGATCTCCACGTTTTAGACCTCCCAGACTTCTAAAGACACATTTTATAAAATTTCCATCCGTCTGTATATAAAAACAAGATAACTGAAAAACGCTTTGAACTACACGGTTGAAATTTGGTGCAGTCTTTATACCAAATTTACAGATTTTCTATCAAATTTTGTGTAAAATCTATTCAGAGAAAGTCTATCGTTCCGGCTGTTCGAATATAAGTTAGAATGTTAAATACAAAACGAATGGAGCTAGACAGATAACATTCGGTGTCCAAATTTAATATCTATAGTGTAAACACTTATCAAATTTTGAGGCAAAATCAATAACGGGTTAATTGTCTGTCTGTCTGTACTTTCAGAAATATATAAAAGCGATAATTCAAAGACTCAGGGACTTAAATATATCAAATTAGCTATGGAATTTTGTGACTACAAGCGCAGTGTTGCGGCAAATCTTTGTTTTAATCGATTGAGAAAAACGTGCATAAAGCGCAAATTCTATTTTCAGATACTATTGATAACCAAAAAAAAAACTCTTTAAAGATTAAACGAGCGGTAATTCTTGGCAAAAGTTACTGCTTCATAACTTTATTATATAAACGCCATGCAAGGCGTTCTCTAGCATGAGAAGTTTATTAGAGAATATGTGAGAAAGTTTTAGGGAGACTACCACCAATGGTGTTTTATTTCAAATTTGCTTACTTAATCTCCCAAGTCGATGTCAAAAGACAATAGATTTGAGATTGTAACAGAAATATAATGAACTATCAATACCTGCACAACGTTTCCAGGGGCATAGCATCCAGAATGAAGAATTAGCTTTAAACTTAAGCCTAGCCTCCACCCGATAGGACACGAGTATGTCATGCAATATCAAACAAACATAAAAATATGTTTAGAAATCATCAAAAATAATTACATTTAAATTTTATAGCACATATTCAGAAATATTTAGACTGTTAAAAAGGTAAAAATTAGATATATTCATAAACAAAAGCAAAAATCATTAAAAATATACAATAGAAAATCTGTTTTAAAATATCTCCAATATCATTTAATTTGGGGGGGACATAATGAGATTTGAATCGCTGTTTGAAATCAGACGTAAAGTCAACCATCTAACTCTCCGACCCGCCCGAAGGCACACGGATTTAAACCATAAAACTGAATGACCGGACCGCCGCAACAGCAATTGGCGGGAACTGTGGTTGAGTCCTAAGGGCCATCACCGGCCACGGTACAATCCTTCCCGAAGGAAGTACGTCCCGTCATCGATGAGAGGAGTTAGATCACCCACCTATTAGTGTTCCCTCCAGGGTGGCGAGATCCAACCACCATGCCGGAAGCATCTTATCCTCATTTCGAGGTTCCCCCTTGGGGGGTAAAATCAGACGTAAACAAAGAAATGTATCACATATGCATAACACAGCTCTTGCTATTGGTGCACGCGCAGTGTGAGGTTTTCACACACGCGTAGATAAATGCAAAGCACAGGTACTACCGTTTTACGCATGCGCGAATCTAAGTAGGAACATAATTAAAATTGCAATGATGATTTTTTTTTTTTACTTCAATGTACTAAAATCTTTTTCAATAAATTCCCTATAAAATGGTAGAAATATCTCCAATATCAGTTTTTTTCTGGAGGTTTTCTCTTTCAAACATATAGACGCTTTCAGGAGACTTCATTTTATACCATATATAGATAAATGACTTCATAATGAGTGTTGGAGTAAAAAAGTAGCTGGGGTGGCGATGAAAGATCTTCTAGAATGTTGCCGGAAACACTACATGAATCAATAAAAGATTTGTCGAGAATGGTAGGTATTGAGAAAGGGAATAGTAGATTGAAGATTGCATTGAAATTGTGATAAATATAAAAGGCATAAAGCGCCAGTTATTTTTTACGTCAAACTTCGTTATTTTGGAAACAATTCATTTCTAGTAACTAAAACATTCGTATATTTAGTTTACTAATCATTCTTAACTCTCTCTTTCTCTCTACAAATAAGTTAATAAAATACATTAAATAACCCTTTGGGTAACTTAATAATAGCATTATGTTAAATAAACCATTAACCAATAGTCAGCCATAAGTATAAGGAATCCGAGGACCTAAAGACAAAGTTAATTTATGAGTATTCATTCAATCCAAATGTGGGTGGTGGTGTCAATCACAATTGTAAGTAGATGTCTTAAAATTATAAACTGACCATCATGTAACAAATCAGTTAAGAAAATAATAATTCTTGTTATAAATGACTTAATATTTTTCGCCAAAAATTATGCAATGCGAATAAATATGCAATGCGAAGACATTGTTTTGCTAAAATTTATGAATATGTAATTCCGAAATAATGTGGTTGCAAATTGTGGTGTAACATCTTTAAAATTGTTTTATTTATTTAACTCTCTTTATTTTTTCTAGGGAGCAAATTCTTTGAAGATATATCTGCCAGACGCTGAATGGTGGCATTTTAAAGGCACAGAGGTAAAGTAAAATACTAAATTTGTAATGGTGCTATATGAAGTAGGTTTTAATCCTTAAATTATTGTAATCTTTAAAAAATTCACCTCCTATATATTCACGAAACAGTATGCTTTAGATTTTTAAAAAAATATTACAGGAATTATGTTTGGTTGGCTATTGGTATCTCAATGAAAACACAATGAATTTAATATACTGTTGCGTAAAAATTATTTCATTAAAATCAATCGGTTCGTTGTAGTGGGTGATGGTAACACAGTAAATAGTCTCAATAACAAAAAAAAACGTTTATTAACAAGAATACACAGACGACAAAACACAACCGAGACGTACACAAGCTATACACCGCAGCTCTTACAATAACAGCCCACAAGTAATAATTGATAGTAAACAATCACGACAACCCACAAAGTGGCCAGAAAGAATACAGAAGGAAATGAGAACCCACGTTGTTATTCAATATGGTCACTCCAAACAACTCCACACTTCGGTGCAGGGCTCAATTCTCAATTTACTAATCCTTTGAGCTCTATTCAACGCTTGCGCTTCGCTGGACTGAGGCAACTAATTCGTCCCTGACTCAACACACACTCACTTCTTGTTGAACCACCGGCCTTTAATAATGGGTTGTTCGGAAAGTAATTTCGTGGGGTTTTTTTGTTTGTGTTTGTGTGTGTGTGTGGAAATGAAAGACAGTTTTTGTATAATAAACAAATACTTTATTAAATTATATATTGGCCGTTCTGGTCCAACACCTTTTGCCATCTTTCTGGTAGTAGCCTCATTCCACGCTCATAAAATTTTTGGTCTTTGCTGCCAAAAAACTGATCGAGGTGGTTTTTGACCTCTTCATTTGAGGTGAAGGTTTTACCGTCTAAAACATTTAGCAAATTAGTTCTGGCACTGGCGTACTTCGCCATATACATCAGTCCATTTCTTTTTGGCTTGGAACAGCATTTTTACCCTTTCTGTAGTAAAACAGTAAGATATGTCGAAAATGCTGCTTATCGCTCTCCATATTTAAAAGGGCACCAACCAAAAACTACTGCGTAGAATTAATTGGATGTTTTCACACACAAGCCTTGCTATATGAGCTCTCAAAGCATATAAAAATTATACAGCTTAAATGTGAAGTTGGGTGCAAAAAAATACAATTAAATCCTCTGTCGGAAAAAAACGAAATTACTTTCCAAACAACCCAATAGAAATAGTTAAGTATATGACATTTTCATTAAAATTATGTCAAGTGTCATACTAATCGAACGACAAATGAGATTTTCTACACGTTTATGTTACAGTGTAGTTAATTATCTACATGTTTATGTTGCAGTGCCTGTGAACACTGTAACATAAAAATGAATGCCAGAGCTAAAAGAAATTTTACGCATGGTCTGTACATCAATAATTTGTATTATTTTCAAATTTATAATCTTTATAAATAAGGAGATTTTTTAAATATCATTACATTATTTACATAGTTGCTATTACACAAAATTTTCTGATAATGCAGAAACTCAGATGCCAGTTAACAAATCTCAGAATAGAAAAACAGCTACGCTGCATCAAATATTGTCAGAATTCAGATATATTAGATATCTGCTTTCACTATATAAGATACTTAAATAATTCCTGTTAAAAAGATACGGCGACTATCTTCGATATTGTCTTTTATTTTTTTCAGAGCCATAGAGAGGAAGTAAAAGGAAATTATTTCGAAGAAAAAGATATTCACGAAGAAATTCCTCTCCATGTCAAGAGTGGATGCATCATTCCAACAGAGTATTATCAGCTAAATAAATCTAATGTGTAAGTCAAATTAGAAGAAATTTCTTTCAATAGAGGATATTTTATAACTTTTTTACGAGCTTTCTTTAGAAGTTACATTTATTTAAACATATATTTCTTCGAGTTTGCAAATATGGAATTTTGTAATCAGGTGTTCATTTAACTTAAAATCTATGGACTTCTCAAATATCGAGCGTTTAATGCTTCCCAATAATAACTAAAAAATTCATCGTATCTAGAACTTAATTACAAAATAATGCATTAAATTAAGTTTTGATACCTTACTAATGGCGACATCTGGATATGAAATTTTTAAAAAATTGATTTCAATATTTATAATAATGAACCATATACTTGAGGAACAAAGAAAATAAAAAATAAAATCAGATTTTAAACGTACTTTTTAATTACTTCAGTAAAATAAAGAATCTAATTTTTTAAAGTCTGAATGTCAAAAACGTCGTACATTTTCAAAGTGCTGATAGAACTTAATTAATATTGTTAATGAATTTTCTTCTTTATTGCATCTTTTGTAGGCTTGATTTCTTTAGAATTGTAAATAACATCATTCTTCTACGATTTTGTTTTGTTTCCAGATTTTTGGCATTATTTTAAAATTTTCCTCTTCAAAGCTCATTAATATGCTTTCAAAAATTTTCGTTTTTTAATTTCATATGCAGAATGATTCGAAAAGCTGCCAACAAACTGTGAAGGTTTCCACAATTAACATTTTTTAAATCATGTTTATATGTCTATATGTCTGTCTGTGAATAGAATAAGTATAAACATATCAAATAACCAAATTCAACTAATTAAAGTGTCATGAATTAGACAAATTAAATTTAGTTGTGTGTGTGTTTTTTTTTGTACCAAATTTGCACATTTCTGAGAAATTTAGAAGAAATCATTGTGGAAAGTTTGTCTGTCTCTCCGTCAGCGAGCAAGTTATCTCAAAACGAGATATCTAAAAGATGTAATGTCCAAGACAGATGACATTGGCATAAAGTGACGAAATGAAGATCCTTATAAAAGTTTGGAGCAAATCTGTCTATATTTTGATTATCTGTCTGTTGGTCTATTAATGTGAATGTAGCAAAAAAAAAAACTAAAAGTTATGAATTTCATAATATTTATATCTTTATTGAGGATTTCTTTGAATGGGTCAAAGAGCAGATTGGCTATTTTTTTTTACTGTACGATAACTCAAAACACACAAAGATACAAAAATTAATTAAAATTAATTAAGGCTACAAAAATTATATTATCTTGATATTAAAATAATACACGTGTGTCAAATTTTGGATCCAGTAGGTCAAATGGAGAGTCTAGAGATCATATTCTTGAGACTTCAATATTCGATTAGAATATTCGCAAATCATGTCATATCAGTATTCAAAGTGCAAAGTGCAAACGTTTTCGGTAACTCTTCATATAGAAACAGATGCCAAATCATCAATGTCAAAAAGTAAGAATTATTTTCAGTTAACAATCCTGTGAAGTAGATATGAATTGCAATGACGACTTTATTGAATATTCAGTAGTGATTTTGCATCCATTGGTGATGTGAAGTTTAACTAAAAAATAGGTTTCAACTAAATGAAATTTTTGGTATTTCCTTTCTGCACTTTCCCCCGCCTATTTGTTTCGGCTTTACATTCTTTAGGGTAAACTAATGTGAATATATATTTCGATTTGTCCGTTAAGATTACTCAAATATATAAAAAATTAATTAAATCAAAAATGTAATTGTAATTAAATCAAATATATATATACTATTATTATCAAAAATGACTTGAAATGGTAGCATAGAACAAAAAGCATCGATTTATTGTAACTCGTTCGGAATAATTTCTTTCGACTGCAATGCACTTCAGCTAACATTTTGTCCAATCATTAAAATATCGTTTTTGTGAAATTCCTTCAGAGTTTGGTAAGGAATTTTTTATTCAAGTATTTGTTAAATGATGATCACTAAAAGAAAATTGTTTTACCTTCTTTACAGATTTTATTCCTCTCAAACACACTATTTTTTTTGTATGATTATCAGTTGTTTTTTTAAGGCTTATCGCTGCATTTCAAATATTTTTGTCACAAAAATTTCTTTCTGAAAACAAATTTTAATGCATATTTTTTTACTCAATTATATTCGACAATTTGGGAAATCGGCAAATTAAAAATTAATATCTCATTAAAAAAGAATTTATTTTCAAACGATAAAGTATTTTAATTTCTGACATATTTATAGAAGTCTTAAAAATAATTGATATATGTTTGCAGACGATAATTAATAACTTAATATAAATGTATTTTAAGTAAAGCATTCCAGTTACTTTTTAAACCAGTTAAGTTTTTACTTTTTATTATAAATATTTTCTGACTATATTAATTCGCTAAAACTAATAAATCAAATAAATTGTGATTATTATGTGTAACCTACTAAAATAAATTTAATTTTTTTCAGAGAGTTGCCTAAAAACTTAACTCTTTATGTTTTCCCTATAAACGATGAATCGTCTGGTGAACTTTATGTAGATTCATTAAACAGTACAGGTAGGTTTATGAATTTAAATTGTTATTATCTTAAATTTTTTTAGAAAATCAGATTTCTAAACTTCTCTACAATGAAAGTTGTATTTATTTAGCAAAACATGGAACTTGGAGAATACACAAAGCTATACGAAATTTAAATTTAAATATGAAAAAAATTTAAAGAAAATCCAAACTTTGATTCTAAAAACACCTAAGCGTGATAATATTTCAAATTTGATTCATCTATCTTTATACTATTTTTAAAAGCATATTCTTAATTTTGGAAATCATAATACACTGCATAATATACTGCACTTAGTATTGTTGCGATGCGTTTGAGTATTAAAGCAATAACTAAAATAATAAAAAGTGTTGTAAAAATATATTTAAAAATATTTTTGAATCTATTTAAATTAACTAAATAATAATTTTATTGTATATAAATGGCATTGTATGTGTGTTTCAGTTCTTCTAAAAAGAACTGAGTGGACCGAAGAAGAATTGAGAACTGAGTGGGCCGAATTCAACCAACAACTTCACTTCACATTCTTTTTATTTAAAATAAGAAAAAGAATGCTGCCAACTTTTCAAAGAGCAAAAGTTATTTAAACTTTCAATTAATTAGAAATTAAAGAAATTTGAAATCAATTAATTAGAAATTAATTAATAATACTTTGAACTACTTCTAATTATTTTAAATTTCTTTTATTTTTTATTATTTTTTAAGTAGATTTTTTTATCTTAAAGTAATGATTTAATCATGCTTAAAATTATGCCTAAATCAATCAGCTTAAATATTAATAACTTACGAAGGAAATTAACTATGGGTGATTTTAAAAATCGTCTGGGTTAATTGATATTTTAATTAAAGACTGAGAAATATAGATTTTAGACTATAAATAAGATTTTTTTATACTATGATATTTTATAAAAAAAATAGTTTTTATATTAAAACTATTTTGCATGGAAATATTTTAATCATGAAAAATGCTAGTTATATCAAAAGTTATAAAAATAATAATTATAAAATTGTTATCACTAAGAGGCTGTTTTTAATTTTAAAGTAGTGTAAATATAGTTTTTCTTCATAATATTCACCAAGTTCCTGAAAGATAAAAATTTTTAACATTTCAGTTCATTTTTGATAACTTATCTAATGAAAGTTGAGAAAAATCGCTTTCTTCATGTACAGCAGCAACCATGAAATAAACACGTGACATATTTGGTAATCATAAGTGCAACGATCTGCCCTGTAGAATGTTTTAGATTATTTCGTATGACACAATTTGCAGATAATATTCGAGCCTATAAGCAAAATTATGTTAATAAAGTCAATAATGTGATAGTCACTAAGTATTTATGAGTCTGAATATGAAAAATAAAACTCACATAAGCTATTATAACTTACGCCATTCATTGCGCTGTAAGCATTCAGATTTAATGCAATCGTTTTAAAACGTAATTTTAATACTAAAGGCAGTTATAATTGCTGCTTTCTCAAATTAATTACAATAATAATGCAATTAAAAACAATCAAAAGCATTTAATGGGTATCATCCAGAGAGGAGTTTTCTTTTCAGAAAAATTGCTTTCAATGTTTTTCAGTTTTGGGACAAAAAAATTCAAGAACCTCAAAATATAATTTAGAATTTAAATATTTTAATTCCAGATAAAATTTTATTTGTGTGATGTTCCTACTCAAGTATTTCAAGTTCACTATTAGAAAAAATGCTCTAATAAAAAAAATTTCAATAGAATTTTTTTAAAGTTTTAAATACAGATTTATGTTTCGTATCGTAGAATCTTAAACTTTTGATAACGATTAAAAATGGTAATTTAATACGCATACGTAAAAAACTTCAAAAATGTATTTCCAGAAATAATTATTACTTTATTTCTTAAATTAATACAAAAATACTAAAATTCATTCCTTTCTTTTTTAAGGTGCAATTGAAAACAACATCTTCGAAAGCTACCATTTTAGTTATAAAAATGTAAGTACGATATTTGATTTTGAATTTTAAGGGAGAAAAAATAAATATCGTTATTTTACAGGTCAACGTATCATGATTTCCTTCCTTTGCATTTAAAATTTTAAAATTTTAAAAGAAATCATTTAAAAAACTCTTGATTAAACAATGTCGATTGAAAAAAAATTTTACACTTCCTGTTTTTTTTTATTATTATTTATTTAAATTTTTTCCTATCATTTTTAAGAAAATATTTAAAAAAAATCGTCTGTTTATAATACTTGGTTCTAAATATGATTTTATTCATTTATTAAAGAGGGGTTTTTTTTCTACTCTTTTTCCTTCTTTTTTGAAACAGAAACAGAAAATTGAATTTCATTCATAAGATTGTATTTTTATTGTATCGAGTTAAGTTGATTCAAGTTTTAACCACTTCTGGGATACATTTAATTTATTCTTATACGTGATGATGAGATTTATAAACTGATGACATAGATTCATAAAAAAATATGAAAATTCTTATTCCCATTTATTATTTTTACCATGTTTCAAAAAATGATTTTTTATTATTCTATAATATCATGGGCCACTTAAATTATATTCTAGAAGGGATGTTTAGAAAGTAACCACCGATCCCAAGACAGCTCGTTGAATAGTCTTATAAATTTAAACAAGCAATTCTTGTATATATATATATAAATTTATTTCATGTACCTCGGAAACGGCTCGAATAATTTGGATTGAATTTTATATTTAGATAAGATTTTGATTTTTAAATTTATCTATATAAGTTCCTTTCCTGAAAAAATGCGATTTTACCAAGTATGGACACTGCAATATTGTGGTTTGGAATAATATGAATGACGCGTGCATTGCAGATATTAGGTCCGAGTCGCGCTTTTTTGCTTTATTTTTTTGCTTATGTATTTATATTTAATATTTTTACTCTTTAAGATCATCTATATAGGAGTATTTTCTGTAAAAACGTGATTTTACACGCAAAAAGAAAAACCTTCTTTATATCTAATTATTAGAGCTTTTTTCTATTTGCTCTAATAATTAGATATAAAGGCGATATTGTCACATAGCGCCATTGTGATATTGTCACATAGCGCCATTATATAATTTGCTCTAATAATTATATAATGGCGCTATGTGACAATATCACATAGCGCCATTTCGGGCCCGATTTCACCCTGGTAAAACTGAGTGTAAGCTCAAATACATAAGTAATGATAGTTAAACTGTAAAACGAATACTCTAATATAGTAGATTGTTTCGAATAACAATTTAAACTAAGTGCAGTCACGATTTTTTTCATTTAAATGGCCAGTTTATATGTGGGTAAAATTTAAAAATATTCATATGTTGTCAGTATGTGATTCGTATTTAATTTTTCTCTCCGAAAAAACAAGGCTTTACAAAAAAAAAAAAAAAAAAAAAAAAAAAACCTGCCGAGCGAAGTTTTGTTTTCTAGATATTGGATGCTTATTCCTGCAAAGTGCAAAATTCCTGTAATTTTTTTAATATGTTACTATGTCAGGAATATTTTATTAAATATGATCAGAAGAATGTATAAGAATTGAACTTAGTAATTTTTTCAGCTGTACATTTATTGACCCGAAACACTTATTTTTTATTTACTTTAAAGTATTTTTTTTCAGTTGGAAGTATGAATGAAATAAGCTATCGAACTGAAAATGAAGAGCAATAATTTCTTAATAGGTTGATTTTTGACCAAACCTAGAACACTTCAATCATCACCCTTTAAGGTAATTTGAAAAAATAGAAATCAATAAATCAAATTTTATTCAAAGGGCTAAAATGAACATTGCCAAAAAAAAATCAAAAAATAAAATTATCTACAGAATTACCCCTATGTTACACTTCTTTAAGAATAAGAGAAAAGCGCTATAAACCAGTAGAAGAATGAATCCTGGTGAACATTTTATATTAATTGTCTTTAAAATTAAATATGAGAAAACCAACAGAAATCTCACATACGATGGGAAAGCTTAAAGTGTGGGTGTAGGAATTCCTGACTTATTATGTAACCCTGAATGTTACCCTGATACGCACACGTGCATTGGTGACATCAGGAAACAAATCCCATGATTAAGCAGAAACAAAAGTAAGCTTAATTTTGTTGGTGAAGTGTAAGAACGGAACGAAAGATAGTTGTATGCTGCTTAAAGAAATCAAGAATATTAGAATTCGTGCGCCTGAAGGAAATATGTAAAAAGTCTTTGTAAATCTGTGTCTGTGTCCTCGTCCAGAAAATAAGAAAAAAAGATATTAAAATAGAGAATGCTTGTATTATTTGAGTTCGATGTTTGTGTGGGCTAATTCATGCTGAAATAGCTCAATTCTTTTGATTTAAAAATGCCTGGGAAGACAAATAAGAGTAAATTTTCTCTTAAATTAAAGTATTTTTGAATTTAGGAACTAGAAATCGCAAAAAATAGGCATGCAAATGTGGGTTAATATCATGTCTCTATACATTTTTCTTACTGAAATGTATTATTTCATGTAATTTTTAGTGTAGTCTCAGCGTCATGAAAACAGGTGGCGAAAGTAGATCGTTTGATTGGTTTGTGCATCAAGTTCACATTTTCAAGGTGAAAGCAGCAAAAGCTGTCAAAATTGGATCACAGAGCATCAGCAGTTTTTCCGTCAACACTGCATCCAATGTAAGTCAGAAGAAATAATACCTATAATAATATAAAGTTCTGGAATTTGCTTATCTGTTACTATATTTTTGTAGATGGAACGTGGGTCCAATAGTATGTGCTCAAGAAATCTTTATCGAACAACAACAACAACAAAATTCATTTTATTTCCTTTAACGAGAGGATTTAGTGGGTCCAGATGGTTGAAGCTAATATGATGACTATAAAAGCATTATTATGATCAGAGTTATCTAGTTTCAAATTTTTCCGTTAGAATCGTGAAATTATTCAACGGAATCATGAAATTATTCAACGTTTGTGACTAAGTTCACGATGAATTTTTTGAAAAATGTTTGAAAATAGTTATATTTTT
>JAPMOR010017187.1:0-13286 GCA_026543865.1 Argiope aurantia
ATGTAAGGATAAAATTCAGTGTAACTTTGAAAGGAAAATAACGAGATGCATTTTTTCTGAATGTGTATGTTGAAAAATGTGCTTTATTAATTGTGTTTTTTCTGAGCGGATCCTTTTCTAAAAGTTGAACTGTTAGTTTACTTTAAACAAGGCCGTTATCTGTTCTTCCTCAATTTTGATCTTTGCATCACTGTCTGATAAGAAAAACAAACAAGCAATGCTATTATACTGCAGAAGTTGAGCTGGGAATTTTATTTTGCGTAATGAGCCTAACATTCAGGGCTTTTCACCATGGAATGTGCTCATCGGTGCAAATATTTTTAGTTCTTCCCTTTAAAGAAGCCAAAGTTGGGAGTGAAATCTGCAAAATTATGTGTAGAAATCAGCATCACGATTTCTAATATTATTTTCAGACGACTTTTCGTCAGTCTTAAATAACTCGGTAAGATATAGCAATTAGGTGTATCGAAAAAAATACAATTTTTCATAAAACATTTATTTTGGAATTAGATTAGCTCGTGACATAACCGAATTTTATTAATTATTCATGGAATAAACGAAAACGAATTTATTATTTTTACCATCACTGTAATCCAGGAAGAAAGAAATAAATGTTTCACAAAATGTTAACAATCTAAACGAATTTGCTCTCCGTAAGGAAATATTTCTCCCAACAAATTAATGTTTCCATTTTTATTACTTTTTAGTATAATCGAATATAATATTCCAAAATTTTCTTCACTTAGAAGTATTAATGAAAAGAAAATTTTTTGTATTAATGTTAACAATTTATTCGAAGTTTGGCGTTAAGTATTTTAAAAAAAGAAATAATTTCCAGAAAGGCTGGTTTCAGTTTGTATGCATTCCGTGCCAGTTGACAGAAAAGTTTTGACTCTCTTTTATGATGAAATAACGACTAAAAAAAGAAAAGAACGACAATTGCTTTAATTGCAACTTAATCAAAATAAAATAATCACGGAAAGTAAATTATTTTTAGCTCTTTTCAGTTAGAATATTACTTTGTGACACAACCGAATGCAAGCAAATTAAAGCAATCCAATTTCCATGCAAATTTTCTTAAATTTCAACACCTCTTTCTGCTTAGATAATAAATAGAGCATAAAAAGTGATTACAAGAATTAAAATGTTTTTCTCCTTTTAAAGATGTTACAAAGGAAAAAAAAAGTATAACAAAATATTTTCCTCGGTTTCTTCTTTAAAAGAAAAAAAAGCGAGTGAAAATATTAAAGAAAACCGAACTAATTTAGGGCTTTCAGGAGGACACAATTTTTTTAAGTTCTTTTCAAGTTTTTTCTAATCCTGAAACGTCGTTAAGTTAGTGTAGTCTACATTGGTCACCTTATAAATATTTAACATTTTCCTCATCCTAGCATTTAAGTTCTTTTCTAATTTGCCAAGATCACCAAGTTGGCTCAGAGCTTTTGTTTAGTGCGTAACTTCGATAAATTAAATCTGTTTTACAGAAAAGAAAGAAAAAAAAGCATTATTCCTCGCTCCCCCCCCCCCAAAAAAAAAAGAGCCTTCCAACAAAAACTTTCAGGTGAAGAGGTTTTTCCCTTTCCTCGTTTAAGAGATGAAATTTGCGTAGAGGAATAAGAGCAAAACCGGTTAATTATTTTTCCTTTCTTCGTGAAGTTAATTATGTTTTTCAGTCTAACGTTCCTGAATCTTGAAAAGCTAACTGGATTTGCCACGGAAAATCGCTGTTTTTAAAAAGTGTGCATAAAAGTCAAGGGTTGGGGAAAAAAAATGTCTTTATTGTGTCAACTAAAAGAATTTGTTGTTCCTAGTTTTTAAAACGAGTGAGATTTTCCTATGAAAAGATTAATCGTGAAAGTTTAAAAACTCCTTCTACTTGATGCATGACTTTTCTGTGGAATATTATTTATTATTTGCATTTAAACTTCCTTTGCCGTGATGCACAATAATCTGAATATACTTTAGTATACTAAAGTACTATATTGAGTATACTTTATTTCAACTTTTATAATGCTATCAAATGTATATTTATGTATAGAAACTTCCATTAATAAAAACTTTGATCGCATAATTTTGCTTTAACATTTAAGTTAATTATTAATTAATAATTATAATTATTATTTTTGAAATATTATTGTGTCATTATCCACCAAAGAAAAGAAAGAAAATGTAATTTCTAAAGAAATTTTTCTAAGAAATAACATTTCTTATCTAACTTACATCTCAAACAATGCACATTGATATATATTTTTATTTGAAATTCTAAATAAATTTGCTTAATAAAATAAATGAATAGTTTTTCTGAAATCAATCTTAGTCCCAAAAAATTTTAATAATGCCATTGTTAGAAAAAAAATTTCCATCAAAAGTATTTTAGTGATTATTTTACTAACCCTTAATAACATTTAATCTTAAGTTGCCGAAACAGTAAGCCGTATTCTTATAAAGATAAATCATGTAAATCATGCGACCAACAAATGAATCTGTGTTTCTAGATATGACCACATTAGAATTTTTATTTTGTTCCAGGGTTATAATTAAAATCTGAAATTTCCCCTGCAGTACCCTAAGCATTTGATTCATTTTCGTCTAATGGATTTTATTATCTGTAGTATCTAGAGAAAAATTAATTTTCTAACCATGGTTATAAGAAATAAATGATATAACTAATACATTAGAAGCTGATACTGTTATAAATGTTTTATTTTGTCTTTTAATATCTGCTTTTATTTTATATTCAAATACTGTTTGTGTTAAATTTCGGGAATTATTTATCTTTCTTAATATTTGTCATACACTTCTTGTGAATCGTTTAAATTTTATTCTAATATATATACTCTATATACGTAAAGCTTATAAAGGGGGGGAGGAGGGGATTGTATCCTGGCTGATAATGATCTTTAGAACTCGATCATAGTATTTCCCGCTTTATATAGTCCCATCCGATCATTCAGATTTTTCCGCGAGCATATGCGCGGTTTGGCCTACTTATTTTTGATACTTGATTTATACCTTTCAAAAACGACTTTTGAAAGTAAAGAACACGAAGATTTTGATACACTGGTAGTTGAGGGATTCTGTACCTGATAAAAATAAGGAATCAATATTTATCGGTCTCTGATTTTTGTAGATTGATAATAATAATTACTAATTTTTAATAAGAATAAAAACTTTTTTTTATGTTCTCAAGGTGCCATCATATTCATTACAAAATAAGTAGGAGTAATATATTGGAGTTGCTTAAATGCAGTGCTGTAGATCGTTGGCTTTTTTTATACATAACGATGTAAGCAATATTCACGAAATGTAAAATTATGGCCAATGTTCAAATTCGATTCAATTTTCGACCTTATGTTAAATTTCAAAACAGACATCTCAGTGACATGATAACATTAAAACATTTCTGATATTATAATTTTTGCATGATATTTTGCATTATGTTAATTTCTGGTAAACCATGAAAATTTCAGTTCCACATTTTTAATATTAATAAATGCAAAAGTTGAATAATTTTTAAGAAAAAAAAATCCTATAAGAGTTTTTCTAGCTTCAAATTTATATCCGTACTTCTCCTCTTAGAATTTCGATATCAGAATAAGAAACTTTTACATCAGAGGTTAAGAAACAAACAAAAAAAGAAATTCATCATTATAAAAATCAATTTCTTCCATGATAAGTTGAAAAACGAACAAAAATGTTTACGTCGAAAAGCAACTTATTGGTCAGAAAAATGCTTCAGTAATGAAAGATAAACGAAATATCATTCTTCCTGAAAACTTTATTAGAAGAATTTTATTAGTATTAAGTTAAGTAAAAAAAAGGGGGGGGGAGGGAAAGAATCAAAAGAAAAATCAAATATTTTGGTCTATAAATACCTGTATTCTGAAATAATTTTTTTTTAATTAAAGGAAAAATTTGAGAATAATAAAATAACTAAATATTTGTTTGGGTGGGAAAGAGGATTTTAAAATTACGACTTCTTTTAAATTAAGACATCCTAAATCACAATGATTCAGGAATTTTATTTAAAATAATTCTAATTAATATTCTTATTTTATTCACTGATGCCTAATTCAAAGATATTATATTCATTTTTTTTTTCTAAACATCTCATTTTTTTTATTTTGTTAATACATGGTTACACTTTAAAATCAGATGAAAGACTTAGATTTGTTTCATGAAGTAAAAAAAAAATATCAAACAATAAA
The DNA here is from genome assembly GCA_026543865.1 of Argiope aurantia. Taxonomy (NCBI): domain Eukaryota; kingdom Metazoa; phylum Arthropoda; class Arachnida; order Araneae; family Araneidae; genus Argiope; species Argiope aurantia. Next base: position 4,209 of record JAPMOR010017187.1, read on the forward strand.
ATATTTTACACTTAGTTTTAAACTTTATATTCAATATATTCCCTTGTAAAAAGTTAAATGAGTGGAATAAGGAAAAAATAGCTTTCATTTTAAAAATGTTTTGATATTTTTTTGTGTATATAGAACAAAAATCCTTTTATCTGAAAGAGTAGAATATTTGTGCATTTTTTTAGGCATTTATTCCTCACTTTAAATTGCAATTCTTCAAACATTTTTGCACTTTATGTAAATTTTTCATAATATATATAAAATATCTTGTATATAAGTTTACAGTTCCAAAAAGTGATTAAAATAACAATAATTTTAATTTGTCTTTCCTTTTAATTTGAAAATGATATTCACACTTAAACATGCGAATTAACTTCCTCATTAATTGACTCCTCCTAAGACATTTATTGTTATTTTAATTCTTATAACAATATAAGGGGCATCTGAGATACTGGAAATTTCTAAGTGAATTTTGCCTTTTAAATTAATACTTTCGCTAAATTGCAAATTTAAAATGCAGTAATGTGATGCGCGAGTCAGATGTGTTATTTTATACAAAGGGATTAATATTCAAAGTAACAACTAAAGCATTTAAATTACGTGTTGTATTTTAAAAATTATATACTTTTTCAAAAAATACTTGAATTTACTTAAAAAGTGAGACCGTTTGGATGCATCCACGAGCATTTTCCACTAAATAAAAAGGTCCCAGAAACTTTCTTAAAAGTCTCGAAAGCCATGTCCTCGAAAGAATCGTTGTCCTCAAAGGCGGCCGCTACTAATGGCAAGGGTGAGGCCGAGTCGTTTAATAATAGGTCGTCGGGCTGGAACTTCTGCTTTATCATGTCCAACGAAGCAATGGAAGTCTATCACATTGGTCCCGTCAGCCGACTCAATGGAATTGAGTGAACGCAGCTGTCGCTTGTCCAAACGAAATTGGATGCGTTCAACTGAGAACTACCTCGTGTCCAAATCTTTCCCCTGGTTTTTTTTTCTCCTCTTTTTTTTAACAAAAAAGAGGAGACGTAGGAAAAATTCCTCTTGACATTCTGTTCTTTCCTTTTCCTCTCTCCATTGTTCTGTTTTTAAAATTTCCTTCAATCCTTTAGGCGTTTCTCCCAGATTACAATTCTCGGTCGATGTCGATTGAATATCGATGCTGGATCATCGATTTTTGTTGCCAGCGTTCTGAATCGTTTCGGGAAAGACTTCACATCGAAGAAGAGTTGTAGGCAATTTGAAAAATAAAATAAAAAATAATAATGGTTTGAGAGCTCGTAAGAACGATGAATTTTTCGGAAAAAGTGAATGCAGAAAGGAGGATTGCGTCATGTAAAAACACTTTCTCGGTCTTTAAAAATACCGACTTCCGGGTATTATTTGATTACTGATAGACGTACAAAACATAAAGAAACATTGAAAACTAAGAGTAAAATTCATGAAGTGTTTAAACCTTATGCATCTACCTAACGCAATATCACAGTTCACAGATATAATAATTGTTCAAAAACAAATTTTAATATTATTTTTTTTATTTCATGAAGGACTTTATAAGATAATTATTTTTTTATCTTGAAACCATCCATTTTAAAACTCTCAAAAGTTATCATGAGGTAAAGGCCCTCGTAATCAACAATTCTTATTCTTCTCTATCTTCAAAGAGCATTTGTGATAGTTTGTCCATGATGACAATGACATAGTTCTCGCTTATTTTCCTTTTTTAAGGTAAAAGTTAATAAATACACAATTGAGAATGCAAATAATTAAAGGAATGGTAGGATATAATAAAATTTTTAAATAAATAACTGAATGCATAAAAAGTAATAAAAAAAGTATAGATAACTTATGAAAAATTGAAATTTAAATAAGAATTTAAATGTTAAAAAATATAATAAATAAGATGGATATGTTTGTTTTTCATATATATATTTGATCGTAAATATGGAATAATTATTATAATCTGAATATATTTTTAAAACTACTTTTTTAAAACAGCTATTTATCCTTTTATGCAAATTTTTAGGAAGCAATTTCTAGACCCAAAAAATTAATTGATATTTGTATAATGTAAAATAGAATCCCAAATGCTTGCCAATGGTAATATATTTTGAATTACTCCTCAATCAATTATTTACTATCAATAAGCAAAACAATAAAAACACAGAATTGACGTGCAGATTGGATTGTTCTGTAATTTCGAGGGTCAGTGTTCTTGGCTTTCATTTTAATTACTATCACTCCTATCATTTGTAGATTATATGTGTTATTTATATTATTCTCAATTATATTTATAGATTCAATATATTAATTTTTTTTCAATATTTTATATATATTATTATTACTTTTTTTGAATTTCTAGCACTTTACAAAAATAAGTAACAATGTGAACGTTTCAGTATAAGCAAGTAATAGTACCATAATTATTTTTATCGTTGTATATAGAAAACTTTCCTTGGTTATTTGTTCGAAAATTGCAACGCGCAATGATTACAATTCTCCTGTGTTCTTTTCTTCGGAATTGATTTAATTGTTTTAAATGAACCGAAACCAATCAACCGAACCAAGCTGAACAAGACTAGAATCATTCTTTAATCCAGCATGAGCTTAATATTTTTTCCAAGGACCGTTTTAATGTTTCCAACTGGAAATGTAACTTCCCATCCTCCCCCAAAACATCTTTGAACCCAGCTCGATAAAGTGATAAAAACAAGCAGAGGTGAAGGGGCCAAACAGAAGAAAAACACGCTCAAAGAAAACAATCGAGAACGAAGATGTATCTTCATCTTCCGCATCACCTCGGGGATAATAAGAGGGTGCTCGTAGGCCCCTCCAGCATGTCATTTTGCTGCACAGGAATTCCATCCACCCTTATGAGGCCCTTGCGACGAGGCGGGTCGATAGACCAATCGAATATTGCCTACCCACCTGTAAGGTAGCACAAAAAGAAAGAAAAAATCTTGCTAATGGAATCTAAACGTATAATGGTCATTTAAAGAAAGAATTTAATGCTTTCCTTACAAAGAAACTCAAATATTAAGTTTTACGCAAATAAAAGTTTCGCAAACATATTCTAAATACGATAAAAAAAATTCTACAATTTTCATTCACGGAAATTTTAACAGAAAAATGCTCATATATGCAAAAATAAATAAATATTAAAAAATAAAATAATTTTTAAAAAGCTTTGAAAAAGATTTTAATTAGTTTGTCAAATAGCATAATTTTTTTATTTTATCCCTTTTTTTTTAATTTTTTAGTCTTAAAATATTCTGTTTCCCAAACTCACTACCAGATAGTGCCTCTAATATGATATAAAAATTTAATTTCTTTAACAACAAAAGACTTTTTAAAAAAGTCAATTGCTAAGGGAAATAATGCACAAGCACACAGAATTGCATCCTTCAAACACACGAAAAAGTAAGTGAAAAAATTGGTTCAATGTTAAGTCATTAACAGCATCAAACGCGTCAAATGAAAGTGTATAAATGACAATTTATGTTGACGGTGTAAGAGAAGCGATGAGGGATTTTAATCTGCATTTTTTTTGAAGAAAATTGGTAGATTTGAAAGAAAGAAATCTGAGAAAAAAATTAATTGGTAAAAATGACTGATATTTTATGCGCTATAATTCCAACATTAAGACGAAAGCTGAGGAGTCCATTTTTATAACATCAAAACATTTAAAAGGGACATTGATTAATCCATTGAAGCTTTCCCTATTGATTGTGGATATTGTTATATACGGTTAAGGCTAAAATATTACATTGATTATTATTACTGGAGTTGAAATTTAAATTAAGAGCTTTGTTCTGAGGAAAGTTTTGAAGAATTTTATTTTCATATTTAATATAAGGTCTTGTCCCATTTTTTACTTCAAATGTCTCGTTTCTTTAATTTAATAAATTGTTGCTTATTATCTGGTTTGCACTTATTTCCATTCACGAAACGAAGTCTTCCACTGCATCCCGAACAATTAAAAATACGTTAATACGACATTTGTTACTAAGCTCATAAGTGAAAACTCTAAAAATGGCAAAATTAAGCTAGAAAAGTGAAAATTTGCAAAATGATGTTTTCTGGGGCTTTCCATTTACTCTTAACTCGGTTGGAAGAATTTATTTTAATAAAAATTTGCTTCTTTCTTTAAGTTTGTCCATTCTGGAGTGAATCTGACAGAAACTACATAGATTCCTCTATAATTATGCAGTGTGTCTTTTTTTTTCAGAGAGTACTTTCTAGAAGAAGAATTGGAATATCCTAATAATCAAAAAAGCCAGTGGAGTGGACTCCCTAAAACATTCTCGCATATTCTCTAATAACGGAGAAATTATATTTTAGATACATTTCTTCCCAACAGATTTAAATCAAAATTTGACACAGACCTAGAATTGCAGTCACAAAATCACATGTCAAATTTATATATTTAAATAATTACGTTTTTGAGCATTGTTGCATTTGCAGGCATAATATTGCATTTACAAGCATAATAATTGCATTTACAGGCTTCTGAAAATACAGACCGATCAACTTTCAACTTTTTGTTAGATTTGGTTCAAAATTTGATAAGTGTCTACCACATAGATGTTAAATCTATATAACGAATTTCATCCATTTAGCAGTCTTCTTTTTGTAGTTATTGTATTTACTTATGTTTAGACAATCAGAGGCACAGCAGACTTCCTCAAAATGGAACTTGTTCATTATTTAATGGAAATCCACAAATTTGGTGTAAGGAGCATATATCAAATTTCATCAGTCTAGCTCAAAACCTTTTTGATTTATTTTAGTCACAGACAAACGTAGAGAGGAATAAAACGTGTAGACCCATCGAAATCTCGAGTTCAGATATTTTGACGATTACAACACTTTTTCAATGCTTCAAATACAAGAAAGTAAACATATAATCTCATGTTCCAGCTTGGAAATTTCAAGCTGACGTTGATTCTGGATCTCGGTTTCATTACTTCTAAAGCCCGACACTTGCGATCATTTCACTCCAAGCAAATTAAGGATGCGTGATTCATCCCAGAATGAATTCGTGCTTCGGAGTCCAGTCGAATTGGATTGAAATCCGTGTAAGATCCAGTCATTCTTCCAATAGTGGACAGAAGACTTTGCGAGGTGAGAAGATCTTGCTTTATCTAAGAGCCACGGTGTCCAAGTTTCCATAAAAGTTTTTTTAAAGAAATGGGGCTACTCTCAGTAATGATGGAACAATAGAAAGGATCCAATGGAACAAACGGTAAGAACCAGGTTTAAATTGTTTTAACTCCAATTTATATAGCTAATTTTCAGCAAAAAAAAAATAAAGTTAGAGGCTATTGAATAGTGCAGGAGAAAATTTTTATAACGATGAGAAATGCTGAAAAGTAAAATAGTGTTGTCCCTTTATAGAATGAGGAGTTTATGAACTTTTCATTTTATTAATATATTATTATTGCTAGTAAAAATGTCAAATTATATTAGCAATAACATATGTGGAAGCAAACTTCTGTATTAAAACCTTTCTTTAGTTTCTAATGCCAGCATTTTTTTTTTCTTTTCTTTGCGGAAGTTATCAACCGCAATATGTTTAGATTAATTCAGATTAATGTTCAGATTAATATTTTTAGATTAATTCAGTTTTAATTTAAAAAATATCAAGATTAATTAATTTCAAATCAATAGCCTCATCCATTCTCTAATAATTTCATCAATCAGAGGGTTTGTTTTCCGTGCTTTCTTTCAAAGTAAAAGAAAAATTGTATTAGTGAGAAATTCTCTGAATTGATAGAGATTAGAATTTTGAAAGTGGGAGTTGGACTTATAGATTGAATAAAGGATCAGAATGATTAGCACTGAACCGAATTATCTATCCTAAATGTATGAAATGACAAACTGGAATGATGTGAATTGTGAAGTGGTGAAGAGTGCAATCCGTCTATAACTGCCCGAACACTTTTTACTGCTCCCAATTTAAAAATATGTTATATGAGTTTACATTGTACTGTTTTTAGTGTTTTATGTAATCAGTCATCTTCCAATGGAAGCCATCTATTTTAAAAAACTCACCGAATATGAAATTTTATGTAACTTGGCAAAAAAAAAGAAGCGTTGCAACATCTACTGAATATTTTATTTAATTTTATTTTTATTCACATTTGTTGAGCGTAAGTGACAAATTCTATGTTATTTATATAAAAAAGATTCAAACTATGTCTCTCACTTCGCAAAATAATTTTCTGTCTTTTATCTTATTGGAATTATTTTTGCAAAGACTGTTGTGTTTCACTGTATTAAACCAGAGACAATGGTCTTCCCGTAGCCTTCTCTCGTACATTCTTATAAAGGTGTTATCCTCTATCAGCCAGGGCCTCGGTGGCCTGGTGGTAAGGTCTCGGCTTCGGAACCGGAGGGTTTCAGGTTCGAGACCCGATTCCCCCCAAGAACCGTCGTGTAAGGGGGTCTGTTGCACGTTAAATCCGTCCTGACCAAACGTCCTCCAGCTGGTGTGCAGAGGGGGGTGCCAGCTCAGGTGTCGTCCTCGTCATCTGACCGCGTTCAAAATTACGAGGTCCGTCCCAAAGCAGCCCTAGTGTTGCTTCAAACGGGACGTTAATATAACTCAACTAAAACTCCTCTATCAGCCTCAAAATGTTTGGAACTTGAGTAAGGCAGATGACGCTTTATTTAGGACTGGAGTACAATAACTGGGAAATACTACTCTTTATCATGAATTCAGCACTTTTACTGAGTATATCGTGGGATTCTTGGCGAGTATTTTGTCAGTTATTGTACTCTGTATCTGTAGCATGTGGTTAATAACACCTGAAAATCGAATTGGGTTTTAATCGCATTTTTTCCAATCGGTTGAAATAAAAATTTGATACAGGAATACAGTTTGGTGTCACAAAATCACGTATTGTATTTGATACATTTAAATCTATGTATTTCTGAGTTACTATGTTCACAGGCTTCTGAAAATACAGCCCGATAAATGGTCAACTCTGTGTTGGATATGACTTAAAATTCGAAAGATGTCTACATTATAGACGTTGAATCTGCGTATCGAGTTTTATTTATCTTACTCTCTTCGTTTTTATCTTCTTATTTCATATTCATCTAAGTTATATTCGAACAGCCGATTAGGTAGACTTCCTCTAAATGGATTTTGCACACAATTTGATTTTTAAAAAATTTGGTGTAAAGGCCATGTGCCAAATTTCCTCTGTCTTGCTCAAAGCATTTTTAAATTATATTTTTCACAGATATACATCATTCAAAAATGTGCTTTTTCTGACTCAGGGGAAATCTCAAATGTCAAATTCTCGAGTTCGAATTTTTTGAAGGTTACAATATTTTCTCTACATTCCATACATAAAAAAGTAAAAAAGTAAAAAAAAAAAAAAAAAAAAAAAAAAATCTAAGATATCAAAACAGAATTTGAAAAATTTCTTTGTGTTCGTTCTATTTCTCTCTCCTTTCAAAAGTGACATTTAAAAGCTTCTTAACGACTTGAGGAAAAATTAAATCTTCGAATCAGCCGGGAGCTACCTAATCTGAGTCTAAAACACCTGGCGCCTCCCCTTCCTTTCTCCACTAACTTCTATATTGCGATCAATAGCTCCCAAATTGTCTTTGCGACATCATTCTTCAATGTCTCTGCTAATCCCCAGAGGCCCTCCCTTCTCCACTCCAGAGAGAAGTTCCTTCCACTCAGAAATCTACCATTTAACATAGAACTGCGGAAAGCTTCTTAATTTCTCAAATTTCCGCTCGCCTCAAATGCCATTTGCTCGATAGGGTATCACTGGCCCAACACTTCTTGTCGTGTTACGTTAATCTTTGCATCTTTTACATTCTTCATTCGCGCAGCTGTCTTGTAACATACCGTAATTTAAGGGGTGCAAAGTTGTCTTATTACTTTCTCGTATATGAGGCATACAAAGAGAATGTAATGTAGCCGTCAAGCTCGAAACACACAAATATCCACATTTCAAACCTCCCTGAGACAGAAAGACATATTTTTTGACTCAAAAATGCTTCGAGCTAGACGGATGAAATTTTGTGCATGGTCTTTATACCAAGTTTGTGGATTTCTATTAAATTTTGACCGAAATTCATTCACAAGAAGTGAGTCTATCTGGCTTTTGGAATCTTACAGTTTCAGATATCCGTAAGTCTGAAAACACATTTTCGGAAGCATGCCAATTTCTGAAGGGGGCCGCGGTGGCCTGGTGGTAAGGTGTCGGCTCGTGAGCCGTAGGGTTTCTGGCTCGAGACCAATTGTACCGAAGAACATTCGTGTAAGGGGGTCTGTTGCACGTTAAACCCCTCAGGACCAAACGTCCTCCCGCTGGTGTGGTGCAGTGTGGAGAGGGAGTGCCAGCTCAGGTGTCATCCTCGTCATCTGGACACGGTTCAAAATTATGAGGTCCGTCCTAAAATTGCCCCAGTGTTGCGTTACAACGGGAAGTTAATGTGACTAAACTAAACTAACTAAGCCCATTTGTGAACACGACAACTCAAAAAAAATTTGCACAAAATTTGTATGTAGTAACTGTGATAATTTTAGATTTCGATAAAATTTAGGATGAAATTTTTCTTATTATATTTTAACATAACAAGAAAACAGAGACTAAAAGGAATAAAATTTGGTCAACAGAATTAAAGTCTAGAGAATCTATTTATGAAATTAAGGACCAATATTGTCAAAAATTTAACCGTCCGTTTTTTGCATGCTTGTAAGCGCGATAATTATAAAACGCAATAATACAATTTGGAATATGATTTTGTAGCTGTAATCGAAATACTATGTGAAATTTGTGTTTAATTAGTCGGAAATAAACGACTCCCAAAATACACATTCAATTTCAGGTACACGAATCACTATTATTATCAAGGTACACGAATCACGATTATTATCAAGGTATCACGATTATTATCAAGGTACACGATTATTATCAAGATGCACGAATCACGATTATTATCAAGGTACGCGAATCACTATTATTATCAAGGTACACGAATTACTATTATTATCAAGGTACACGAATCACTATTATTATCAAGATACACGAATCACGATTATTATCAAGGTACACGAATCAC
>JAPMOR010017207.1:0-21636 GCA_026543865.1 Argiope aurantia
GTTTCCCTTACCTTCACATTATATAAACATTAATACAGAAATCCCATTTATCATATTACATTAGAAATACAAAAAGAATTATATTTGTGAAAACTGTATAAAAACCTTAATAATAAACAGTAATAATAAAACATTAAAAAAAATCTAATATATATATATATATATATATGCGCTGTTCTGCAAGAGAACAATCGTTTATTTTAAATTGCCCTAAGATTTGTTAAACAAAGCAGTGAGTCAACGCCTGCTGACGTCCGCTTAATGAAATGTGGCGGGGAATGCTACTGGAGGAAAATCAAAAACGGTTGGAAGCAAAACGAACTGCTGCGTTTTATTGAATGACTGGCTAACAAACGAGGCGTTACTCGAGAATAAAATTCTTTCATGTATAATATTTTTAATACAGAAAATTCCTTTTGCATAAATAATTATAATACGATTTTTTTAAAAACTTTTTTGTATATGAAGTATAGAGAAAATACAGTAATCGCCAAAAAATCCGAAATCGAGATTTTGATCTTCTGAGTTCGGAAAACACATTTTTGGAAAATTTCCGTCCGTTTGTCTGTCTGTACATGGCAAAGAGAAATTAAAAACGCTTTGAGCTAGATGGATGAAATTTGTTACATGGTCTTCAGATCAAATTTGTAGATTTCTATCAAATTTTGACCAAAATTCGTTGAGAGGAAGTCTGTCTGTCCGGTTGTTTGAATATAATTTAATACGATAACTACAAAACGAAGAGAGCTAGATAGATAAGATTTGGTACACAGAATAAATATGTATTTTCTATACACTTATCAAATTTTGAGCTAAATCGAACAAGGGATTAACCGTCTGTCTGATTGTACTTTCAAAAACATGTAAAAGCAATAAAATTAAATTCTCTGTGATGTAAATATATCAAATTTGGCATGCGATTGTGTGACTACAAGTGTAATTCTGTGTCAAATTTTTCTTTTAATTTGTTGGGGAAAACGTGTCTGAATCCACAAATCAGATTTCCGGATGCTATTAACCGCACGCCAGGGGTTAATCGCCAAATAATTCACTAAGGATGACAAGATAGATTTAGTAAAAATGCTAAATTTACGCCAAAGATTAATATTTCGTAACTATTGTACGCCAATGCCATGAAATGCGTACTCTAGGAATTATTTATTAGAGAATGCTCGAAAATATTTTTGGGGAGATCAGCCCTACTCGTTAATAGTATATATTGACCTAAAAAATAGAGATAGAAATAACAGTAGTGGTTTAGTTCAATGTCTTAAAGTTGCGTATCTGTCTAAAGGAATATTTATCTACAGATTTCCTTATTACAAAATCATCTGTTTTTAATTAAAATTGAAAGAAAAATTGCTTAAAATTAAAATCGGCATTAAAATCCAAAATGAAATTGCTAAAATGCTTAATTTTATGGCGGTATAAATTTCTGTCGGATTTATTTCCTCCAAAGTTTCAATGGAAGAAGGGAAAAATATTGCTTAATTTATAATAGCCAGAAGCATCCACTAGTGACGTACTGCTGTTTCATTTAATCGAAGTCTTAACATTTCTTGCCTCCATTTCAGCGACTGATTTATGTTTACATTACATGCGTTAAAACAAATGAAAATCTGACAAAAGAAAAAACAAAAGCATTAGAGTGAAACAGAAGTAAAAATATATTCATAGAATGATTCAAATTTGGCATTAATTTTAATACGTTAATTTTTTTAAAAAATAATATTTAATAATTGTAAAAAATATTGTGTAAAAATGAAATTGATATCATTGAGAGAGTCAAATTTTGTCTTTTAAGATGGTATTAAAATATTTCTTGTACAATCAATTTTTCCGAAGTTCCTGCTGAAAAATGACGAAATTTCAGTTAATTTTTAATTAATTGAATATTTAATTAATTTTTCTGCTATGAAAAGTTGACAGTATTATTCATTCACTCGTGTTGAAGAATAAATATACGAAGTTGGTTCAAATCGACCAACTTCGTTCAGGAGGAGAAGTGGAACATAGATACATACCCACTAGTGACTTTTATTCATAATAAGATGAATTTATATGGCATACTGTTATTAAATACAGGGTGTTGCCGAATTCGACCGACAAATTCAGAGGAATGATAATAGGCATCAAAAGTATAAAGAATCACCATACAACATGGGCTCCTAAACGACCTTTAGTAGGTGAAATAGAAATTTAGTAGGTGTAATAGAAAAAATATAGGCAGTCGGACGTTGGAATCTGTAAAATATTAATAAAAAAATAATAAATGATGTTACAACTATAATTATTTTTAAGTGAAAGGCTATTCTAAAAAGTTTTTTTTTTTTTTTTTTTTTTTTTTTTCATGTTGGTAACATGCGGATTTGATGATCTAGGGGTTCGTAAATTACTGAAAACAAAAGGGTAGTTTAGGCCCCATATTTGCAAAAATATTAAAAATTGAAGAAAAATAAAAGCTTGAATTGTAAGGAATTTTATACTCTATAATTTTATATAAGCGTGAGAACTGGTGAGTTTTAAAGATATTCAAGAAAAACTGAAATGGAAACCAGAAAACATCGCTGCAACATCAGTACCGACGTTCGCAGAGAGCGTTGTCAAATTTGAAATATAAATTCAGAGCAAGGATAATAGGCATTAGGTACATGAAAAATTACCAGAAAACATAGGATCGCAGGTAATGTTTTTCAATGAAAAGCTCAAATCGGGTGGAATTTGCAGTCTGAATGCTTGATGCCACACAGGAAGATGCATACTTTTCTGCTAAGAGTTTTATTCTCAGATGAAGCCTGCTTTATGAGAGAAGGGGTCTTCAACGCACACAATGCGAATATTTGCTCATTCGAAAATCCCCACTTCACTATCTCGTCGAACGTACAACACAAGTTTGATATTAACGTCTGGACGGAGTCATCTATTTGGACTGTATCTTCTGCCCGAACGCACCAGTGGCACAAAGTAACTTGTTTTCTTCTAGCACGTTCCTCCGGATTTACTGCAAGGAACACAGACAATTGTACGCCAGAACATTTGGTTAATGCATGATGGAGCATCAACACATGTTAGCTGCATTCGCGAAATCTGACTTGTTGTTTGCGAATGAATTTTAACATCCATCAATTCTGCAATGCTCATTAATGAATATTGTTACGAAATTTTCTTTACTGGGGTTCGTTTGGATAGTGGAAGTTATATGGTGTGGAGAACGTTCAATAATCAGACGACAATGGAAAAAGAAATAACGACGTTTATTTACACGAAGACACACAGGACAGCACAAAGCGACAACTATATACAGCACAGAAGACGATTATCTTCACCCGAGACGTGTAGCATACAACAGCATACACAGCAGCATACAACCAGAATCTACCGCAGACAGTAGCGCACAGCTCAGTTCAGCACGAGCTTGACTCAGTGGCTTCCGACCACTCCGTCTTCTACTTCTCCGACTCGGATTACTGACTTCGTCGACTCGACTCCGCTGCTCTCTAACTCGGACTACTGGCTTTTCCGCTCCGTCTTCGGACTACTCCGTCGTCTTCGACTACTGGCTTCATCGTCTCCCTTTGGCAGCGGCGGTCGCTTCCTTTTATAGGTCTCAGGAGGCGGGGCTAGAAGCCTCTCAACCAATCAGGAACGTTCGAGGCGTATCTCGGTTCCTACTGGACGGATCGGGAAAATTCTCGCAGTTTCGGGTATTATCTATTTTGGCGCCAAAGTCATCGCCAAGCCGCCAAATGGTCGCTAAGTTTGTCGCCAAATTCTGGGACCTCCGACGCGCTAGTCCCATTCAGATGACTGTAAAACTTTCTTTCTATTGATGGAACAAACTATGCTGGGAAGCCGAATTGCAGGTTTGTAACAATAGGGTCATTCTCTTCGCCAGATTCATTGCCTTTTTAATGTCTGTTTTTGCGTTTTCACCGAATAAACACCTGCGACCCTATGTTTTCTGGTAATTATTTTCTTTACTTAATGCCAATTATTCTTGCTCTGAATTTATTTTTAGAATTTAACAACGCTCTCTGCGAACGTCGGTACTGATGTTGCAGCGATGTTTTCTGGTTCCCATTTTAGTTTTTCTTGAATATCTTTAAAACTCACCAGTTCTGACGCTTATATAAAATTATAGAATATAAAATTCCTTACAATTCAAGCTTTTATTTTTCATGAAGTTTTAATGCTTTTGCAAATATGGGTTCTAAACTATTCTTTCGTTTTCTGTAATTAACCACCCCCTAGATTATCAAATCCGCATGTTACCAACATGAAAAAAAAAACTTTTTAGAATAGGCTTTTACTTAAAAAAAATTATAGTTGTAACACCATTTATTATTTTTTTATTAATATTTTACAGTTTCCAACAGTTGTCCGACTCCCTATATTTTTGCGATTTTCACCTACTAAACGTCGTTTGGTGACTCCGTGTTGTATGGTGATTCTTTATCCTCTTGATGTTTGCTATTACCCCTCTGAATTTGTTGGTTGAATTTGGCAACACCCTGTATATATCGATGTTACTTAATGTAATGTAAAATGTAGTGTAAACTTATATAAAGAACATAAGCATATTCTTTAAATAGAGTTTGGAATTCGTTATACTTTCTAAGCATTTCAGAATTGTAATTAGATATAAAGTAGCAATGAATGTTCATGGTTCTTCTCTTTTAGTTTGCCAGCCAGGGTTTTGCTGCATTTTTATAATTTTGCAGTCAAGACGGATACCAAATTTCATTCATCTTGCCAGCATTATTTTAGAATTATTGCGTTCACATCACAATAAGGTGCAAATGAAAAAACAAACATTGACAGATGTGGTTCAAAACTGGCCACAAATCTTTAAATTTCGCGTTAAGCTAAGTTAAATTCGCAAATTAGTTTGTTTCATTTTCAATTTATCGTACTCTCTTACACATGATTAGATAGATGGATAAAAATGCCAACTCATCGACGGATTTATTCACGTTTGACTCATATTTGTTGTTATTATAGTAATGAAACAACGAAGAAATTTTATTTCGTTAGCTTATTGTGTTTTTGAATTATCGGCCTTAAAACAGACGGATGGACTGGCAGATTTCTCCAAAAATAGATTCAATCCAAAATTTGATAATAATCTGTAGTTTAGTAACTGAATTCTAAATTTTATTTGTAAAACTTCTTGAGAGTTCGATTTTACAAGATAGAATGATTCCGAGTATGATTTTTTTGTACTCTAGAAGACCCAGATGTCATTTTTTCACCATTTTATTTTTACTTCACGAGATACGGGATCTATTCTTTCCTTTTTTTTAGTCATTAAATTCTAGAAGAAAAAAAGCATTATTAAAATATTGAAAACCACATTCAGAAGTATCTCAAATTCAGAGAAATTGAAATACAAACGTTCCAAAAGAAATATTTCCGTTCTGCGGAGCTACAGTTTCATCAGCCGCTACGTTTTACAGTAGACACCGTGGCAAAGTCTTGAAAAGAAAAATATAGAAGCAGTAGCCATGAGTTCGCATTTCCTAATGAAGTCAGCGTCATTAAATAAGTCCTTATTTTTGCTGGGCATTCATCACGAAGCAGTTTATTCCAAAACTAATGAAAAGCAAACGAACAGAAAAAGGAAAGCACGCAAAAAAGCTCTTTTTCTCCTTTTGTGTTGTTCGGGAAATGAATATATAGATTCGAATGGGGAATTATTCAGTTGGTAGTAGTTGAGATTTACTTTCCGTTCGCTCACACTTGCCATATGCTATAGGTCATTCGTGGGTAATTTTCATACATTTTAGGCTAAAACACTACACTAAAACAAATTGCTAATTACTGCCTACATTTTCAAGCGGTATTAGAAAAATACTACAAAATAAAAATCAGATAAAAAATTCTGTATCAAGCTATAGATTTCAAGATTTCTTGGCTAGTTTCCATAAATTGTAAGCCAAAATTACTCTAAAATAAATTTATGATTACTGCCTATATTTTCAAGCAGCATTAAGAGAAAGAATGCTACAAAATAAAAATTAGATACAAAATTTCGTATCAAGCTATAGATTCCAGCAATTCGTGGATAATTTTCGTAAATTGTAAGCCAAAATTACTCTAAAAGAAAAGTCTAATTACTGCCTACATTTTCAATTAGTATGAAGGGAATGCTATAAAATAAAAATCAGATTTAAAATTCTGCATCAAGATATAGATTCTAGGAATTGGTGGCTAGTTTTTATAAATTGTAAGCCAAAATTACTTTAAAATAAATTGTTAATTACTGTCTACATTTTCAAGCAGTATTAGAAAAATACTACAAAATAAAAATCAAACATAAAATTCTGCATCAAGTTATAGATTCTAGGAATTGGTGGCTAGTTTTTATAAATTGTAAGCCAAAATTACTTTAAAATAAATTGCTAATTACTGTCTACATTTTCAAGCAGTATTAGGAGAATGCTACAAAATAAAAATCAAACATAGAATTCTGCATCAAGTTATAGATTCTAGGAATTGGTGGCTAGTTTTTATAAATTTTATAAATTGTAAGCCAAAATTACTTTAAAATAAATTACTAATTACTGCCTACATTTTCAATCAGTATGAAGGGAATGCTATAAAATAAAAATCAGATTTAAAATTCTGCATCAAGATATAGATTCTAGGAATTGGTGGCTAGTTTTTATAAATTGTAAGCCAAAATTATTTTCAAATAAATTGCTAATTACTGTCTACATTTTCAAGCAGTATTAGGAGAATGTTTCAAAATAAAAATCTAATATCAAATTTATTTAATTTGATACTCGTAGAATCAAAATGTCTGGTGGTACCTCCTAGATTTTTTCATATACTCTCTAATAAAAGTGACAGTCCCACAAATGAAAATCAATCGCTGTGGGTACTTGCATGTTAATACTATCGGAACTGGAGGCCGGGATAAAGCGGAAGATGACACGCGCAAGTTACCCGCTGCATTTCACATGGCAGGACATTATACGGCGGGTTGAGTGCTTTAGTATGAGCAAGAAGACCGAATAGGCCTTTCTTTTCAACAGACGGAAATGATAGGATTTTCAATTTTGGCTGCAAGAACATATAATAAATTTCATTTGTCTATATAATTGCTTTTTTAAATTATTGCATTTGAGCATGTGTGAATAGACAAACCGACAGACGGTCAATGGTTGACAGATTGGATCCTAATTCTGATATAGATTCGCAGCTGTGAAGATAAAGTTGTGCAGTAAATTTTATTCATTTCATTATATGCGTTTTTCATTTATCGTGTTCACATCAACTGATAGATTTTCCCCCGATGGATTTGGCATGAATGTTCAATTTTGCCGTAAAGAGTATATAACAAATTCTACACGTATGATTTGTGAGTATCTGGGTAATAATGTCATAGAAGGCAATATCTTAAAAATTGGTTTTTTGAATCATAGGGGCTTGTAAAGTGGTGATTTATCAAAATAACGAATTATAATTTTTTTGGTAATTACAATATTTTCTCTTTGTATACTAATTCTTATTTGTAGAGGAAAGACAACTGCATAACATATTATGGACACACACACACACACACACACACACACACACGCACACGCATGCGCTCTCTCTCACACACACGTAAGTTTCTTCATTCATTCTGAATGTAAAAATTGTTTCTGAAATTTATATGTGTTCTATTCGTTTTAGGACCCCGAGACGAGCACATTTCGACGCTTGTACTTCGTTATAGGGTGGTGCGTGAGAAAGATGAGCAGTTATTACGCCTTCTAATTTCGCGAATAATCTGAATTCACCCTATTGCTAAATGTAAAATATTCTTTCCTATTCTAAACGTAATATTCTTCAAATTATATATTTGATACCATTAGTTGTGAAATTTAAATTCCCAAAACAATGCAGGAAAATATAATTAAATCTTTACGATTATAATATATTTTATGCATTTGGAAGAAGGTTTTAAAAATTGCGATAAGTTTTATCAATTGTTTTCTACTTAAAATTCTCCATTAATATTAAAACGGATTGGACAAATAACAGAAAAAGTGCGCTCATGCGTGAATTCATTTTTTCAAATTCTCTCAAATCATTGCGGTCTCTTTTTATATTATTCCAGAAAAAAAAAGCTTGTAAGACATTTTACTCCTAGAATATCTAATAAGTTAAAAATAAATATATCTAGCTAGTTATTATGTAAATGTTGTTTCCCCAATTTTAATAAATTGAAATGACCTTTAATGACGAAAATGGATTAAATAATTCTTAGAATTAGATCCAAGATTTAATGCTCTGTTGGCAGAGCAATGTCAATGCCGTGGTTAATCGATCATAGGTTCGATTTCTCTGAATATTACCATATTGCAGACTCATGCATTTCTCTATTATTTGACTGATTCGAAAACTTTTAATTCGAATTCTTCAATTCTCGTCTGGTTGAATTTTTCTCTATTTCTCGGAATGTTTATTAATAATTGCTACCTTCAGCAAGTAGCTGTTCGCTTACCATATTAATAGTATCAGTTTAAAAATATCAACAAATTTTGATGAATTACTTCTTACACACCAAATAAAACTACTATTTAAAATCTTACTAGCCGAATAAAAATAGAGCACTTTGATTTATTAGCTATGCACACAAAGTAGTAATTGACAAAATTGGTCCGGTTGTTGAGGATGAGGTGCTGCCAAAGTTTTATGTTAAGATATTTCTAAAAAATGAAGGACGAGGGGAGGTATGTGACAATAAACGACATACTTAAATGTCATCCATTTTCAAATGGAATAAAAATAATGAAGTCGGTTTAATGGCTGGGGAAGTCTATCATGCTTTTTTTTATTCTATAAAGAATGTACAGAAAAATAAGGTTTTTGAGATTTCTTTCAAAGATTAAGAGTGTTAGGGGATGGATGACTATTGATAGCATATCTAAATATCATGAGATTCAATGTGAAGTAAACACTGGCGAAATCGTATCAGTTGTTGGAGCTGGTTCTTTGGTTTTGCGAATTATTTTAAATATGTAGAATATAGTGAAATGTTGTTTAAGCTTGCATTTATTTTGGTTAATCCGAAATCAAATTTGAAAATTCTAAGAAAATATTTGAATTGTTTTTGGTTTGTTAAACATATCTCGTGTCTTCAGTGAGCGACAGTAAATAGATTTTTAAGTACTTCTCAGTAGAGGATTTTTCTGCTGCACAATGTATTCTTTAAGAAAGTAATAAAAATGTGTCTTCCTCCTTAAATCTTTGGACGCTTCAAATGTAATCTGCTCTGTTTATTTTGAAACTCTAAAACACAGTTATTGCCGAAATGTCACAGTGCGTTTTTAATTTACTGAAAATTGCCTTCTTGAAATAATTAAAAAATTGTTGCAATTACCATCTATTTATGGAAATTGCTTCCGGTTTATTTATTAATACAGTTAAATATTAAAAATAAATATTTTTTGCCATTTTTAATTTAAAAAATAATTTTTCTTGCCTTACTTATTGCTAGACCCAGTTTTTCTTAAATTTCAATTCTTGTATTAATCTAATTTTTATTGTGATCCTATCATCTTCGAATGAGCTAAGTTTCACTGTATTAAGCAAGCCTTTGTTAAGCAAATAACTGCAGGAATCTGAAATAAATTCTGAGCAGAAATCAAAAATAAGAACAGCAGAAATCAAAAATAAATTTTGACGTTCTTGAAGCTTATTCAATTGAAAATATGTCATGAATAAAGTTCTAAATATCATTTATTCAAACTTCAAATGGCTTATAACCCCTCCTCCCTCCAATCTTTCTTCTATATTTTAAAGTCTTCTAGACACCAATTCTATTTAGTGACTACTTTTAATGGTTCAATTATTCTCAGTAACCTATCATTTAGATTGGAAGATTATTTTATGCTATACACTTTTGAAGCAATTCATAAATTTAAATTAGCAAATGTATAATTAGATCATTAAATGTGTAGCTAGATCATACCCTTTCCCTGCCAATCTGGTCTATGTTTAATTTAGTTAAAAAAAAAGTTAACCTTGAAAAAAATCAGTTCATGTAATATCACAATCGTTTGAAGAAAGTAAAGGCTTCCACCCTCAAACATGACTGCAAATTTTCTTCTTTTTTCTGCCTGATGCTCAGAGGATTCAGAAATTAAATTGGCAATTTGAAATAAATAATTCAAATTTCTATTGGCACTCATTGAACAACATTTTTTAAGGCATTTTCCAAGTTTCTTTACAATTAATGACGTAACTTCAATCTCATTTTTTTTATCATGATAATGTTTATGGAATGGTATGCTATTAGTAAATTGCGTAAGGCGAAAAGCGAAGTATGATGTAAAAACTGTTCGAAATCCTTTAGAGAGTAGATCGTTGGATGTAAAGCTCCAAATTTGGAAGGCAACTGGGGATTTCCTGGTAGTAACTGCTCATTAAGATGGAATTTTCAAATTTCATTCCGTTTTTCAAGAAAAAAAAATTAATGATTTTCCTCACTCACTCCGGAGCGCACGATTAAACAAAACCCATTTTTACACGACATTAAAAAATCCATCTGTAGAGAGATAGTTTTATTTCAATAAAATATTTTCCTCAAATTTTAATACATTTTAAAAAAATATCTCCAAATATATTTTGCAATAATACTTTTCATTGTGTTTGTTACTAGATTTACATTAACGTGTAGAGGGACGAGACTCTTTATTATGTGTTATGCCATGGATGAAAGAATGAGTCCAGTTTCAGGAACTACTTTTTATTGGCGGGTTAAGTTCCACGGCACAAAAATTTTACTCAAGCATATTGAAGAACAAGGCATAGAACAAATACACACGGCAAGCAAGGACAACACAAGAGACAAGAATGAGGAATCATGGGAAAACATGGCTCTTGATAGGTGGCTCTAGTAGCGCCACCTATGAAGAAAGGAGAAGGCAGTAATTGTAACCGCTACAAACGTGTATTTTGTCGATGTTAAATGCCTTAATGTGTGCATGTGCGTGTGTAGACTATCACGATTATATTATTAAGTGTGAATTTAAAAAAATAAAAATAGGC
The DNA here is from genome assembly GCA_026543865.1 of Argiope aurantia. Lineage (NCBI taxonomy): Eukaryota > Metazoa > Arthropoda > Arachnida > Araneae > Araneidae > Argiope > Argiope aurantia. The sequence goes on from JAPMOR010017207.1 coordinate 11,044, forward strand.
GTAACAACTCTAAAATATTGTCACGCTACGGTGTTTCCTACTAAAGACTCTGATCTCTTTTATTTAAACTTTTTTTTATTTCTAGGATAGTTGAATGAAATGATGAGTCCATGGGAAAAAACAACAAAGGTCGTCATCCTCTATTTCGCAAAGCAGTCACAGTTAGGAGAAGCAAAAAGCTTAAGATTCGGCAAGAAATTACGGATTTACAGTATATGATCTTGACTAACAGTTCTTTAAATGGGATGTTATCCAGTATATTAAAAAGTTTCGAACAAAGAAGAGTTTCTGTAGTTAAAAAACTTTTCGAAGATCTATAAGATATGATCAATATCATTGACGTAGTTGCACAAATGACAAAGAGGAGCCTTTTATTAGTTGAAGAAGTTCAAAATCCCAAGTATTATTATCATTTTGGAGATGAGTTTGATGGCGATGTATCTGCTCTTCTGTTTCTCGTACAGGGAGTAATAATGCTAATGCCTGAGGTATCTTCTAAGGAATTGAAATAATTTTATTTTTGAAGTTATTGAAAGTTTTCTGTTGTGAGGTGCTTTCAAGATTCGAAATAATATCGTTGGAAGCGACCCATTATATAATTCTCTTCGTCAATCTGTTTGCTAATTCGGTCGAGACGTTTTGTTGGGATACTGATAAGTAGCTGCTAAATGACTTAAATGCCTAGACTACTCTCGATTATTGTATGGTTTTAATTTTGTAAATTATTAAATGCTTCTTTTTCTGTGAAAATTTTAGGATCTGGATTTTTTTTTCTCTTTAAATGAAGAAGTCAATGATAAGGCACACACACACACAACGCACACACATACAAATGTAGGTGTACTCTTACCTTATCGTGCTCGCTCCATATGTAGCATTTAACATTTAGCTTCGTCATAATGAATACGAGTTCGAATGCTATATTCACTTTGAATCAGTAAACTCTTCCGATCACGTATAGGTTTTAAAATTATTTCATACATATCCCTAATTATAAGAGAAAAATCGCAGACTAAATTCCCTTTGTCTAGTCAGTTGCAGTTTTGAATTTCTGTTCACACACACTAGGTTAGATAAATAGGTGAGCTGTGTAACCTTCGGTGGATTAAGCCAGAATATTATGCATGTATGCAATTTCGACGTAAAAACTTCTGCATGAACCAGATCATAGATCTCCCTTTTTAATTATGATATTCAAACACAAACGGTCAGACAAAAATTAAACATATGATTGCAGATTAACATTAAAAAATATTTTGACATATATTGTATGAAACTAAATTAAAATTTTTTATTAAAATTAAGGGAAAATTGTAGGAAATGGAATTTATATCAATAGAAAGTTCATTTTTGAGTTTTAATATTATAAAATGATCATTTTGATAAGATAATTTTCTGGAAGATATGAACATCAATTTCCTTAGGCAAATTATAACTATTATCCATTTGGCAACAGTGAAGTCTATTTTTGCTCTCATTTAAACTTTTTGTTTGAAGCTTGCTCCTTAGTTTCTCTAATATTTTCTTTCCTCCGACTGGAAAGATGTTTCAGAGACACGGCGAACCCTCTCCAGAACATTTCTAACAATATTTTGTAACTCTATTCGAAGAATTGAATTCAGTGCAGCTGTAAAAACGTTGAATGAAGCCGTCTCATGAGTGGAGAGGCGTGATTCGCGATGTATTCTAATTAGGTATTTCATTAAAGGGGTTGGGATATTAAGCAGATATTGAGTGGCAGGCAATATCTCTACTGAATGGTTGGGCTAACAGGTGGAAACCTTTAACACCTTTTTTTCCTTTAAAGAGGTTCAGACACTGCTTGCAGGAATGTATCGCCTATGAGTGGATTCAAATCTGATGTTTGAAATACAAAGATGTTTAATCAGATTTGCCAAATTGTGGTTTCTTAACGGATGGGACCTGCTTTTTACCAAAAAAAATACTGTGTATGAACATAAGTAGTGCAGTAAGAATTATAGCAACCTACAAGCTAAACGTATATATTAATTTAATAAATATATGTATAATCTAACTATCTATCTATAATATTCTAACATATGTGGCACAAACTTATTACCTTATTGTTGAATGGCAACAGTCAAATGTGAACAAACCATCTTACGAATTTCAAATTTTTTTACAACTACATTGAATGCAACTCTCAACTATTTAGTGGCGCTGCAAAATATTATGAGAAATGTTCTGGTGATGGCTTGCTGTGTCACCAAACAGTCAAAGGAAAAGAGATATAAAAGAAAACAAAAAACAGCTTCAAACAGAAAGTTTAATCGAGATTATAAGGATATTTTATCGTTGCCAGATGGGTAACAGTTATGACTTGTCTACAGAAATTGATGTCCGTATACTCGAAAACTGCTATCTTACAAAAATAGACTTTGTATAAAGACTCAAAAAATGATAATTTTAATGATATCAAATTTATTTCCATATATTTCCCGATAATTTTAATAATATTTTTATTTTTATTTGATATACTAACAATAACATTGCTTATTGGAATTCAAACGCATCCGTCAAAATATTCAATTGTCCGTTTTTACCAGTCATTAATTCCTTAATAAGATTTTCACTGCCATTTTTATTTCGTAATATGTACACTTTTTAATTTGCAGTAAATGGTTCGACTGAATTTATATTTTCCAGTCCTAACAAATAACAAGGTGTTTTTAAATGCTTTCCATATTAATCATTCAACAATTAAAAAATCAATGAAAAAGCCAATAGTTGATTGTCAAAGGCGACTAGTTCAACATAAACATATAGATAAACATCTCAGGATTTGTATTCTCTTCAATCGCTGTCAGACATAGCAATATATTATTTTGTAAAACAGGCTTATTTTTATATGTTGAACAAAGCCTTGAAGCATTCCGGAAGCTGTTCGAATTCTTCTCTTTAATTTTATAAATTATTTAAGAATGTGTTTATGAAATTTTTCAAGTAATGTGACCCTTTTCAAAATGGCATGAATTGTTTTGTTCTGGTCAGCTCACAGAGCATAGTTTTGATTCCAAATAGTTACTCTAATTACGTATTCTTTCTATACAAACTTAGACATATATTTTTAAACACTTTTATTTAACTTGGTTTTGGTCCATTGGTTTCAAAGACGGAATCTTATCATGCATTTCTTTCTCTTTTCTTCAGGTGTTAGGGGATTGAAGTCTTTAAATTTTCTAATTTCAGCAACAATGCACTTTTTAATTATTATGTTTGGAATTTCATTAAAAGTTTACCCTTAGTTTAATTAAATATTAATTCAGTACATGTGGCGAAATTGGTAGGGAATTTGAGAAAAAAGTAGATTTCGATATTAAATAGGAAAAAATAACTAAAAAAGTTTTTAAATAATAAACTGATAAAAGTTTGTTTAAAATTTTAAAAATAAATTTATCGTTTGTCAGATTACTTAATATTGGAGAAAAATAATAATAAAAATATTAATTACATTGCAGATATTTCTTTGAAATACCCTTTGTATCCATGCCAAATTTGACAGTTAAGTATTTGGATTTTAATGTTTGTTATTTAAATATTTGCTTTATAATATTTCACATTATTATAATAATTAACATCCAAATTAACTAATTACAACGAATGAAAATAAAATTGTCAGAAAATATTTTTGTAAGGAATAATATATCACGGAAAGCTGTTTAAAGGCAATTTTCGGCATTAACCGACAATAATTAACCTACAATTTTATTAAAGAGATTTGGAACTAAAATCAAAGAATGTGAGAAAAGTATAACATGGAAAAATCTTGTCATTTTATCTTTTAATAGCGACTAAATGACTGCATTCTTTCATAAGATTAGTTCAGCAGTTTGTAACATTCCTGTGTTAACACATCATTCAGCGGAATTTCTCTGTGTGCGCAGAGAAATTGAGAAATTTTGGAAACGGTATTGTTTCTACATCAGAATTAGAAATGACGGCACGTCATACACTCCGAAATCTTCTTTACTCAACTTGTGAAATGGCTAGGATCTCTAGGAAAATAATGCATACACTTTCGAACACTCAGTTTCTTTTTATACATCCTGGGAAAATCTGTAACTTATAAATGTTATTTTAATTATCAATTTATATAAAAAATTTTAATTATTAAAAATGAATTAAAAAAAGACTTTTGTTGTATACTTTTTTCTATAACGATTGACGTTTTTTACTTTTTTTATATATGCAGTATAGAGAAAGTATTGCAATTGTCAAAAAATTCGAACTCGTGATTGTGACGAATGTCTTTTTCCGATTGTAAAATAATAAATTATCGTTGCGTTTTTTGATTGCACAATAATTCATTAATTTAGTGAAGATTGTGGTCTGGGTAAAATGACTTGAAGACACATGTTGTATTTTCTGGGGTTTATTGGTAACATCAACAACAAAAGGCACATGAAAACGCCAAAGTGTAGAAGGCCTAGAGAACTACACTTAAAACTCTCTCTGGAGAGCCGAGATAACACTTCCCCTAGTACAGGAGTCCAGTTCGCTCCTGCTAGAAAAAAATATATATATATACTAAACAACAACAGGGAGACCACGTGACACATGATTGGCAGCTAGTTACGCCCAGGGAGATCACGTGGTTAACTGAATTCTTAACACCGATTTTTTGAGTTCTGAAAGCCCATTCATTCAGTGTGTCTGTCTGCCCGCATGTGCACACAGTAACTCAAAACACGCTTTGAGCTTCAAGGATGAAATTTGGTACATGAACATAAGTTTAACTATTTAGATTTATAACAAATTTGAAACAAAATCCATTCCTAGGAAATTTGTTTGCCTGGCTCTTCAAATACAAATGAACTCAATAACTTCAAAACGTTAATAAAATTCGTTGCTTAGTTTAGTTTAGTTATATTAACGTCCCGTTTGAAGCAACACTAGGGCTATTTTGGGACGGACCTCGTAATTTTGAACCGCGGTCATATAACGAGGACGACACCTGAGCTGGCACCCCCATCTCCACACCACGCCACACCAGGAGGGCGATTGGTCAGGACGGATTTAACGTGCAACAAACCCCCTTACAAGACGGTTCTTCAGTGGAATCGGGTCTCGAACCTGAAACCCGACGGTTCCGAAGCCGAGACCTTACCGCCAGGCCACCGCGGCCCGAAAAATTCGTTGCATTGATTATAAATGAATAAAATTTGTTACCTAGATGTTACTAAAATGTAAATTTTTATCAAATTTTCTACTAAATTTTTCAAAAATTTGACAGTTTGTCGGTTTGTACTTTTTCATGAATATAAATGCAGTAACTCATAAGCGGACTAGTTTAAACATATGGAATTTGATATGTGATTTTCTGATTACAATTGTAATTCTGTGTCAAATTTTAAGTTCAATTGGTTAGAAAAACACACATCAGAAACACAAATTCAATTTTCAAATAGTATTAACCGCACACTAACCGTTAATCACCAAAAAAATTCGCGAAGGACCATAAGATGGATTTGTTAAAAATGCTAATTTCTCGTCAATGGTAATATTTTGCGACTATTGTAGTCCATCCAACACGATGCAAGACATTTTATGCCCTACCTAAAATTCATAATTGTTTTGAGGGAGGGGAGGATAATAACTTTATGAGACAACATGCGAGAAAAATTTGGGGAAGTCATTCTCGCTGGTTTAATACTAAAAATTTTACTACAATGCCTGCTCAATATTTTCTTTCTTACGCGATTACCTGAATCTCTGTTAAACGCATTTAAGCAATGGTAATCTTTTGTCAAAGTTGAAAATAATTAAAAAAAAAAACACTCACACATTTTTAAATCCACCACCGACAGTCATAGACTTTTGATTAAAATTTCAGCATAAACAGCATAATGGTGCAAATTAAGCCTGGATTAGAGTACTATTCAAGCAATGATATGTTTTGCAAGCACATAACATAATGAGATAACATAACTAGGGATACCATAATGAGATAACATAAGTGGATATTTACATCTCATCTTACAAAGTATATATGTACTAAATTTGGTAGTTGTAGGTAAATTTGGTAGTCTATAAAGAACCAAACCCATCAAACTTTATCTTGAAACTTTGCTTTGCGTTACTGAAAAATTTCCACTCTATTTGTGAAATTCTCTTTAGGACAAAATTATCAAATCAAATGGTAGCTTGTACCATTAAATAATGTGTAAATTTATAAGAACCACAAAAAAGAAGAGATTTTTACAGAAATTTTATTAGGTTTATTTAGAAGTCATAGCATAGAAAAGAACAAGTATAACGATTAATAATTCCTTCCTGCCTTTTGGTATCATTTTTCTTCTACCATCTTTCTTATTTCAGGAAAACTTACCTCGTGCCCTATTAGCACAAAATACCGAACCACATTATTACGATATCTTCCCGATATCTGCCATCATTCAGAGCGAACAACATCGTGGGAATATCGTACAATGACTTGTTTTTTATCTAGCCTAAAATCTATCCAAGGTGAAGGCCAGTAAATGTGGAGAGTGTAGAAGACGTATTCCTTTTTATAAGTGTAAAAAACTGCTTGGACCGTTAAGTGCTTCCAATATAAGAATAAATTAATATGCCAAGTTTCGAATGAACTCAATCTTCAAATGTTCTAGCAACTATTTGTAAAATTCAAGGATCACAATTTCACTAATTTTTCTTGTCCTCAAAATGGAGTAGCTATTGACCTCATTACCAACAATGTTGGCACGCCAAACAAGTTGGTAATGACTAACTTCCTGCAGACCAGTGCTTTTGCTCAGAGGAAGAAAAGTATGAAACGGAAAGCGGATTATTGTGAAATAATAATGATTTTAATTATAATAAATATTAATGTGTTGAATTCGGCGCATTTCCCCTTATGCCTCATCACTGATAAATCTCGAATTGCATATTATGAAGAAACGAAACACAGCCAAATCTGGTAAACTTAGACTCATATCCAACATCCACCTTATTAAAATGGACTTCTCTGATATCACGGAATGCTTACGTCATACTCACAAACTCCTCACAGCCAGGCTATACTAATGGCGTGATAGGGATAATTAATTATTTATTTCTAAAATGTTTTCTTCTATCTTTGAAGACGATGGCGCGTTGATATATTAATCTATAATTGATTAATGTTGTAGTTCATATTTAATAATTACGTATGTTAAGAAATGCTGAAAATATAATTCGAAATTTTTATTAAAAATTTTATTGCATATTGTACTTTTTGCGGGGCCACAAATATATTATATGTTTACCTTAAATCACAAGTTTAATTCTTTCGCTCTGGGTAAAAGTGGAATTCCATTGAACCTTATTAGCTGGTTTTCAAACATTTCTTCTAATACGATCTCAATATTTTCACTTCAGATGTTTGAAACGAAGTTATTTTATATCTCGAAAAACAACGGATTTCAAAATTAAAGCATGTTGTCAAGCCGAATAGAAATGCCATTAACGTAATCGAGTTAAAGAAAGTTAAATTCATTTAAATTGAGAAATATCAAAACGAATTTGCACTTTCCTGAATTTTCCTTAGAGCTCACGTGAGATTTCTCCAGATGGAAAGACCTTTCCATTGTGATAGAAAAGGTTTTGATACCGCTTTTTGATAAGATAAGGATACATTTGTCGTAAAATGTCAAAGTATATTGATTATGCGCATCATCTGGAACTTTCAGTCGCTAATAAGTATAGAATAATACAAATATTTGATGCAATTAAATTGTATTATAAGCTAAGCTCTAAGAGCATTTTTTCAAATTTTTTAAAAATTAAATAAAAATTACTTTTAAAAACGCAGTTTATGTAAAGGTGTAACTTTTTAGAATATTATTCCCTACACTTTAGTCCTTAACTTATAATTCATTAATATTATAAAATCTTGTAATCAGTTTTCTTTTAAATTCACTATTAGGTGTCGCCACTTGGATGGAATCAAAATTTAACAAAATCAACCGATTAATTGATAAATAAATCTTGAGAGCATTAAAAAAATACATTAGCATGCATATATAAGTATACAAAATTTCAAAACTCTAGCTCACCAGAAAAAGTATAAAAAGATTATAAAATTCTAATTTTGCCAGCAAGAAATATGTCAAGTTAAATAAAAGTGCGCAAAAACTATAAAATTAGTGTTCCTTTTTTAATATTCTGCATGGATTCTAAGCTATAGAAATGCTGAGCATCCATTATAAAGTGACCCTATAGTTAAATTCTAAACATTACAGATAAAAATATAATTCCAGTTTGAAAAATGCTTTAAACGACATAGAAATTACAATGTCTTACTTTTCTTCAGTTCCCGCTCATAATAATAGTTAAAAAAATATTCTTTATATTCTAATATATTTGATGAAAAATTCCATTCTTCTGTCATTAAAATTGACTGAGTTATAAAGCTTTGACTATTATTATTTGAAACGATAAAGAAAATTCCAACTGTACCTCAGTAAAGATCAATCAAGAAATGGACTTTATATTCAAGATGCGAACGTTGAGCAGCCTAAAATATTAATAATAAAAGATTTCAATATTTTTGGATCAAAAAGGAACAAGTCATAAGGCATCAAATCTTATTAATTTAGATCAGTCAATATTCGTGCCTTGGAAATGGAAGTGCTGAAATCTTCAAAAGATTTGTCTCCAAAGTTTTGATACAACTTCAGGTTTCTGTCTATTCTATGTCCGAAAAATACATTTCCAGAAATTATATCTGTCTGAGAATTCCAAAATTTAAAAACATTTCGAGCTAGATGGGTGAAATTTATTATGCGGCCTGTATATTAAATTGTAGATTTCTATCAAACTTTGAACGAAATGCCTGTTTGATTGGTCGTCAGAGTGCAAGTTTACACGATTACTACAAAATATAAAAGAAAATTAAAAAGACATTTTTTGGCACACAAACTTAACATTTAAATTGTAAATCCGTATCAAATCTTGAGTCAGATCGATTATTCTGGCACCTAAACCCTAAAATTAGATCTTGGACTTCGTCGCAAATTGACTTGTTTATTCACGGTAGCAAATGTTTCAAAAGCTATTATAAGTGCAGATTTTTTTTGAGAAAATTTGGATTACTAACTGATTTAAAAAGAAAATGCTTAACTGATCCTTTAGTAAAATTCCAACTGCGATATATTTTTTGACAGTTCGATAAAATTTAAGCGGCCTTGCATACCAGAGAGAGCCAGAAAACACATCTTGGAATCAAAATTATCTCTAAATTATTATAACCTTACACATCCTGGAATCAAAGCTATTACTAAATTATTGACATGCAATTATTGAGGTTTGTATCATTATTAAATAAAGATGCAAGAACCTAGACTAGAAGCCATCTAAAATGTCAAAAACTGAAAGTTTCGCGACAGATAAAAAAGTCCTTTTCAACAATTTAATAATGGCTGAAAGCGTTTCACAGAAATCAATTAGATATTTATTAGCAACTTGCCATCGTCTAAAGAATTTTGTTAATACTTTACTATCATAGACATATATAAACGGTAGCTAGAAGACATTGCAATACTTGATAAGCAATTGTACATAGCAGACAATTTATTAAAAGGTTAGATTGCACATTTTGGCAAAATACAAATACATGTCTGATGATGTACACTGTGATAGGTAGAGGATGTACACTGTGATAGGTGGAGTATTATATTTCTGACCATGGAGGATGCTTTGTGCATCTGCGGTGGTTTATGTTAATTCCGCCGAGAATCAAACATTCTTTCTCTACTGAAGTGTCGAAGTTTATAGTGGGAGATGCTGACTCAGGTGTCGTCTTCGTCTTCTGATTATTGTTTAAAGTTATGTTTTCATATAGCATTCAAAACGGAACACGAAAGTGTGTAGTGATGGAACTCCATTAAAATCAATGCATCGGAGAAAAATAAATATGCAGATTGCCTATTTTAAATATCTTCCAATAGTTAACTTTTAAACTGTTAGAAAAGTTATCTACTTCTTGAGGAAAATATGCCAGAACGTCCCGAAATATATGAACTGAATTATATTTCATACTGCTTCAATCAATAAATGTGATGTTAAAAAACTATGAATTTTAAATTTTTATATAGCTTTTAACTCTATTAGTCATATTTAGTACATTTATAAACTCTAACATTTAAAACAAAAAAGCTGAGTTTTTCTGCTATCAAAATTGAATGAATTGCAAAACTTTGAATTGCGTTATTTCAACCCAGTCATTGGTAGGGATTCATTTAAATGTTTACTGATGGTGGATTTTAGTGAAAGCGATCATTGAATGACATTTAAGCTTCATAACTAGGTCAGTATGGTGGCAAAATAGCGAAAATGCTTTATTTCCCTTTAAAATTGTGTATGCCAAAATTTTTTATTAGATAAGAATTAAATAGCAATTTACACTTCGAAATTTTTTAACAATCTTATTATTTCAAACAACATAAAATATATTTACATCATTTAAATACTTTTTCTTATTTGAAGTATATATCTAAAACAAACGGTCTAGAAGTTGACTATTGAATCACTATTAGAATGAGCATTTTGTATACTAGATCTTCACTTTCCTAATAATTTAATTTGATCCACTAG
>JAPMOR010017207.1:21646-33619 GCA_026543865.1 Argiope aurantia
TAACCACAAATATTTTATATAAAAGTAACTTATAATCGCTTGTCTTCTTGGTAAGTAAAGTAACTAATCTTTAAAAAAAGTAATAATTTAAAAATTAATTTTATTCAAAATTTTGAGTAAATTTTTTTTGTTGTTGCAATATATTTTTTCCTTATGAAGAAAATTTTTTACAAAACTTTATTTTTCATAAAGTTTATTAATTTTGACTTTCAAGTAAATTGAAATTTATTTAGTAAAATTTTACCTGATCCTCATCTGCCCTTCATTTAAATGTTAAGTATAAAATGTCCTATTCATATAATGGAAAAAAATACGGTAAGCGAAAATTTTAATCGTGAATCATTAAAATTATTTGCAAATCGTTATCTTTGCATGTGTATTGAATAAATGTAAAATATATTTTTCACCCAAAAAATGAAAGCTGTTAACATGATGAGTGAACAGCTCATCGACAAAGGAGCTAGCAATGCGTTAAAATATCTCTGTTCTGAAGTCAGATGTTTCGTTAGCATAGGATAATAATTTGTTTGCATATTTCTTTTTTCCCCAGTGTGATTAGTGTAATAAAAATTCAAATAATTGAAGTTCAACTTCAGCTTCTTTCCTTCTTTGCGTTTCATATACGGATTACACGGCATAAGAACTGAATGAAGATTTTATAAAGTAAAGTGATAATCACAATTATTGCTCTATCTAAAAATACATAACTATTTCTGTTTATTTAAATATTATATTTGAATAACTATTTACGAATCTCTGCCTTTGTTCAGGAAGTTAAAAAACATGAAGAACATAAAGTTATTTTGACTTATTTTTTCATTTATTCTTCAGCGCTTTGAAATGTTGACTTGATGTCAAATGTTACATTTGAGTGTGCACCACACTCTCCAAACTTTCCTTCCATGTTATGAAGAGAAATTCTGAATACGAAGATCAAAGACTTGAAAATTAATTTGATTCTTTATACTAATCAGATCACTGATGGTCCCTTGCTGGCAACATGGCAAAAAAAAATATTAAGAAAAATAATCATTTCATTATTTAGAGTATATTATACTATATATCATGGATAAATAAAATTTCTACGATAAATTGAGATGTGGCCTTTAAGAATTTTCATGGCTAATTGAAATACTGTTGTCACGATAAATGAGTTAAAAAAACTGAAAAGGATCTAAATAATCTAATAATTAATTGAATGTGACGAAACAGACACCTCAAGCCTCACCAAGCATAATTGATAAAATGCTAATCGATAATTAATCGATCTGCTTTCACCTCCCCCCCCCCTTCCCATTTCAGTGACTTTCTACATCTGCCTAGTTTAAAATCCACACTAGAGCTACAAAATTTGGCTGCTAATAATTTTCTCCGTAAAAAGTGCTTCATAAGAAAAGGCTTTTAAAAAATTGGTAAGACTTTTAAATAAAAGTGAATCGAAATGTTAACTTTTTTCGAAAAGATTTTAAAGCATGCTACTGGGTGGTCTAAAATTATTGACAGCGTTTCATGCTTGAAAAAAAATTAGGTACCTGTATATTCTTTTAGGGTATGTTAAAAAGCGAGTGTAAGCAATTACTGCTCCTATTGTCGATGCCTTAAACGATGAATCAGCGAAGTCACTGGAGGAATGCCTCCTCAAAAGATGCAAAAATTCGGCATGAAATTGGATATTTTGTATACCATAAATAGAACTCATGTAAAAGTTATTTAATGTTTAAAATTTTCTTGTGCAAAACTGTTTTAAATTGTATTTTTAAGCAAGCAATAAACATATACGTACCTCGTTTCGTTCTTCTTTTTTTTTCAAACATGAAATGTACTCGGTAATTATGGACAACCCTGTATTTCACAAAAAAGCATATCTGCATCATTTTAAAGCTAAAAAAAATGAGTTCATTTATTCCAATTGTATTTCCATATAATCCTTTCTCTAATTTCAAGAAAATTTTCACGAGATATTTTTATGGACATTTTAAAGCAATAGTTTTTGTTATTTTTGCTACTTTGTTTGTACACATATTCATTGCAAACAAATTAGAAAGGAAAAGAAAAAGAAAAAGTTAAATACATTTTATATATGTGTATGCCACCTTTTCAGTAATTGAATTTTTTACTATAATATTAAGACAGATAAATCAAGCCTACGTTACTTTGGATGGAGGAGTAAATCCCCCCCCCCTCTTCATTCTCCTCACATTTTAACATTTAAGAATCCAATTTATTATTATTATTATTATTTAACAAATTGTGACTTGTTAGTTATATGTATGTCGTTTGCTACATAATATAATATACAAGTGAGGGCCGTGGTGGCCTGGTGGTAAGGTCTCGGCTTCGGAACCGGAGGGTGTCAGGTTCGAGACCCGATTCCACCGAAGAACCGTCGTGTAAGGGGGTCTGTTCCACGTTAAATCCGTCCGGACCAAACGTCCTCCCACTGGTGTGGTGTGGAGAGGGGGGTGCCAGCTCAGGTCATCGTCATCTGACCGCGGTTCAAAATTACGAGATCCTTCCCAAAATAGCCCAAGTGTTGCTTCAAACGGGACGTTAATATAACTAAACTAAACTAATAATATACAAATATTACATGAAAATATTGAAATATGAGGAATGCTGTATCATGTTTGTATACTGACATTTTTACTTCCGAAAACCGAGACAAAAAGGAGGGAATTAAAAAAAAAAAAGGAGACAGAAATCTCATCCCACCTCTCCTTTTTGCTCATCTTCGCTTCACTTCTTTTTTTTCTTCTTCTTTTTTTTTTACTTTTCTGTCTCCCTTTTTATGACTAAGCAGCGAAATGCGTGGGCTTTGCTTTTCGAATTCTGAAGAAGCGATGCAGACTTTCGCGAAAATAAATAAAAGAGAAGCTTTCGCTTTTAAAATCTTGTTTCTAAAAATGGAAAATTGTGTACAAGCTTAGAAGCAATTTCCATTAGTCTTTCCAATAATTCTCTTTTTAAATTTTTCGTGATTAAAATTTTTTTTTCTTCTTTTCTTAGCATTTTATAAGGACAGAAACACAAGTCAGGGTGTTGCTAAAAATAAACGGTTTTAATCCTCTGACCGGAGAACAACAGTGGATCCGTTTTTGCCATGCTTTTTTCCGTTTTTAATTGGCAATTCTTTTACAGAGATTAGCGATTCGATTATTTTTGAAAAAAAGAAAATAACTAGATCTTTAAATGCATGTTTAAAAAAAAACTTTATCAATTTCGATCATTATTTTAAAAAAAGAAAAGGATTATGTGTTGAAAATAAATTACTAATTTTAATAAATCATTATGAATATTAAATTTTGAATTCTATTATTGAGAATAATAGAATTCAAGATTAGGAGTATTGATTAATTAGGAAACAGAAAGGAACCATTTAAGGAAATTAAATTATCCCTTTAAGATACAGTTATGAATAATGTATCTTAAGTTTACCTTTAGGTAATTTTCGATGAAAAAAAGGGGAGGGGAAACTAAAAATGCTGATGAAATATTAATTTCGGACAAGAAAAAAATCATTTGTTGAAATTAAATAATTGTTCAAGAATTCTTTACAAAAATAGGTTTTATGTTGCCATTTGGATAATTTCTGAAAAACACAAGCAAGTTGCAATAAATGAATTCTTCCTTAAAGCTCATTCGTTACTTTATCACTCGTTTCTTACTTTGTATTTGCAATGTATATTTTCATGGCGGATAATATACACTCAGATAACTTTGTTTCTTCTCAAATCTTAAATATTTGAAAACTGATATTCTATCACTATTCTTTTGCTTATTTTACATGTTGCAAGAAGACATTCTCTATAATGATACCTGCTTGAAGAAATATCTGAGGTAGCCTAAGTTAAAAGTGTTGATTTTTATTTTCTCGAATATGAAGTATAGATAAAGTATTGTAAACGTCAGAAAATTCGAACTCGAGACTTTGACGGACCTACCTCAGTATGAAAAACAAATTTTTGGAATTATGCCTGTCTGTAAACAAGATAACTCAAACACGCTATGATCTAGAGGGCTAAAATTTGGAATGTGGAATTAAAGTTTGGTTTATGGAAATATCAACTTTAGAATGATATTGTAATGAATGATTGAGTATAAGTGAGATTGTTAACTACAAAGCGCAAAGATTTAAATAGATAAAATTTAATACACAGTTTAGTGAATAAAAATAGACTCAAATATAATTTCAAACCAAATCATTCAGCCAGATGACAGTCTGTACTGTCGCGTCCATGTAAACGCAATAATTGTAAACGAAATAACTTAAATCAATGAAATTCGGTATGCTATTTTGACAACAGCTACAATTTTGTCTGCGAAAACTATAACTCAACAATTCTTTGAGTTAGATGGATTAAATTTTGTATATGGACTATCCACCAAATTTGCTGGTTTCTGCCGGGTTTTAAACGAGCCGAGTTTGAATTCGCTCTGAAAAAATTGAGGCTGTTAGGCTGTTCGAGTCCAAGAGATCACGATAACAGCAAAACGTAAAGAGCTAGATAAAAAAAATGTAATACACGGTTTAGTATCTAAATGTAGATTCTGAAAAAATTTGAACCAATTCTGTCAAAAGGTACGCCATCTCTTGGTCTAAACTCTCACATGTATATCAGCACTGGTCTGTGTCAAATTTTAATTTCAATCAGTCGGAGAAAAGGCGCCAAAAATAAATATTTGCGTGATAAAAATGCCAAATTCACGCCAATGATTAATATTTAGTAATATTATTTGCCAATGCCATCCAAGGCATTCGCGGCCTTAGCCAAGAACCACAATTTTATTCGAGAAGAGGGTGGGGACATCTTTATTGGAGTGAATGCGAGAAAGTTTGAGGAAGACCACTCCCTCTACATTTGAAATACGACCTCTTTTTCTTTTCTTTCGTCACCAGAAGATATGCCCGTATCTGTTTAAATGAACTCTGACTTTGTCCAGCCCATCATCGTGCATTTTTCTCTCTTGCGCACTTTCGTTTCCTTGCAATGGCATCTTTTCTCACCTTAATTTTCACGAACTATCAAATCAAGATTGAAAGAATCGGAGTGAAATAAATAATGAGCCACTATCGGAAAGAAAGAACTGAGAGAAAATATTAGGAATAAGTTCTAATTGCTTCATGAAGTGAGAATATAATGAATTAACACAAATACAAAATATTAAAAATCGTGGACGTCAGCCCATTTATCTTTCCTATAATCCAGTGTAACTATAACTTAGCCTCTTCGATCCACCATTAAGGAACATGGATTAATCCGATTGACCGGAACGCCTCGAAAGCATTGGCGAGGACAAAGGTTGAGTACTAAGGGCCATCACCAGCCATGGCACAACTCTTTCCGTGAGAAGCATGTCCTTTCATCAGTAGGAAGTAGCCGATACCCACCATTTCTGCACTCACTCGGGTGACGAGAACCAACCGCCATGCCAGAAGCTTCTCATCCTCAAATCTGCTTCCATGGGATTGCTACAATCCAGCGTAAACAAATGCAAATAGAGCGGGAAGTGTGCGATTCCATTTCTAATTCTTATTCATGCTTAGGTTTATTTGTACAAAGATAAGTCAGATATTTTACGCAATTCTTTTGATGCAAAAAGAGAAATTTTGATTTACGCTTCCTATAATGATGTAGATCAAATTGGCGGAAATTTATTTTTAACTTCGCGTAGCGTGTTACAGACGGCAATGAACGATTGTATATACTAATATCTCATGTGTACAAAAAATGTACAGCTCAAAAATTAGAAACCTAATTCTATGAATCTGCAATCAATTTTGTGATGGGAAAGAAAGGGGCAAATTTGGGGAAATAATTGTTGGAGTACGTCAGTGGCCTTCACGAATACTTCCCCAGTGAAAGGAGGTTATTTTTAATATCTACCATTAAGATGTGGATGCAATATTCATATGTTATTTTAAAACATATATATAAACCTTCTTATATAATTTTGTTATTAGTTTCTTTTTTTATGTAAATTTTATAGTGCTTCCAATTTTTAGCAGCTAACGTTTGTTGACTTCATTTCATGAATGAAAATTAATTTCCTTTTTTGTGAGGGGTATCCAGAAACTAAGTTCTATTTTTAATTTTAGCTGCAGAAGCGCTGTTTTCGTGATTTTACACATGCGCGCCTACTTCAATGATTCATTGGTAAAAAATAGAAGTCATATTTAAACTGCCAAGCATTGCATCGGCTGCACGTTGAATGTTTAATTTTTTTAAATTAAATAACCTGCTGCAGCCGAATTTGGTTCTACCTTCCGCTATTTTAATGTTGAGAGCATTTAACCAATTGAAATTCACAGCAAATTTATAGAATTCAAGACAGACAAAATGCGATGATTGATTCTATGGTGAGAAGGAGGCTGCAAAGACGTGAAAATATTCATAAATAAGGAAGATGTGGGTGGCGGTTTGCCATTGATGATGATTTGCTTACAGAAGTTGAAAAGAAGAAGAAGGGAAACCGAAGATTCATCATTACGACACTAGTAATGCATTTTCCTTAAATTTCCCATTCACTTCATCATTCCAAGCGGCATTTTTCTACGACGAATGCATACAATAGCTCCGCTACCACAAATGCATCAACAATGGGGACAACTGAGTTGAAAAATGGTTTAGGCTATTTTTCACCGCAATTATTACTCATTATGCAATAAAAATATTTTCAAACAATATTTTTTTAATGGAATTTATATTCCTCGCTTGTTTGTATTTTTTATTTCATTTCTGAGTTTTCTATAATAATAAGAATTTCCGGATATCTGAATTAGTTTCATCGCCTTCTATTCAACTAACTAGATATCTGCTATACTGTATTTAGAAAAATATAAATGAAAACGAAATTGCATTACCTCTTAGTTATTAAAAAGAACTATATTTGTATTTGAAACAGATAATTGATGGAATCCTTGAAGCTAATTCTTTTTGTTGAAGATAAATTGGTGCTTTCAGTTCTTCTAATCAATTTTTGTAATTTCTCCACAACTGAACTTCTTACACTCTTTTTCTACAGGTTAAACAACACCCTGCTTCTAGATATTCATTTGAAAAAGAATATAACATTCAGAATACGAGATGTTAGGGTTGAAATGAAAAACTTAGATACATTCATTAAACTAAAAGCCACTAAAATTTTTTTTATATTAGGTCTTTATCAAAATTAGGCGTAGAATTTGAATATTGTTGGGAGATAATCAATTTTAGGTGTGGAATAGTTGTTGGCTACACTGGATGTTTTTTGAGCTTACGCACTAAATTTAGAAGAAAAGTAGAAAACATGAACAGAAATCAGTTTCACATAAGATAGCAGGGTCCTAAGTCACAGGTGGTTGCAACAGTGAACTTGCAACTAGTCTCCTGGACTCGTGAAAAATTCCTGTTTGTAACATGGTTCATTCACTTCTTTTCTTTACCGTTTTCGAGGATGGTATTTGCTCTTGTGGAGAAGTCCACTTTGCGACATCCTGTCCTTTAACTCTTTTATGGCACCTCACAATACTCTCATTTTCTTTGGTACAAAAGAATCTTTAATAGTAAATCATCTAAAAGGAAAGAATGATAAACATGATTAAATTCTTATTTGACCACGAAGAATTGTACCAATTAGATTAATCCTATCAATTTCTCCATGCAATATTTTCATATTTCCCACATTTTATTCATAGTATATCCTTAATCTTCCTACGGTACTTTATAATTGCTATATTTTTTTTCACTCATAGTATGCATTATGTTCATTCATTCAGTTTTTATTGCACTCCAGATATTTTCATTCTAGTTTTTACTTTTTTTTGTTAATTTTATATGTATTCGATTTTTGTGATTTGTATATTTTTTTGAAACTAACTGTAGTGTAATCTTTGTTTTTTTTTTCTAATAAAGTCCAGTTATTTCTACACCAAACCGGAAAGGGACTACATGAACTCAAGAAACAGATGTTTGATGTGGTGTTAAGGCTCCCAAATGGACAGGTGACACCGTAAGCTCAAGATATTATTTAAGCAGATTTTAAATACTGCGTGAATACCAAGTGAATTTAAATACTGCGTGAATTTTAAATACCAAGTGAATGTAATGAAACATATAGGAAATAGACCAAACACACTTGACAAAGTGCTAAATTATTTTAATATTTTATAATTGCTGAAATTTGTATTTTTTAAACAAAATTATTAATTCTTTTAATATATTAATAATTTTTTAAAATTAATTTGGCAACTTGCCTATTAACATCTAATTGATCTCACTGAATCCCCCCCCCCCCAATCAGTCCAAGGCAGCTGCCTAGTAATTTCTGTGCCATTGGAAATACGCCATTGAATATAAAGTATTTGTATTTTTTATAAATTTATTTATTTGGCAATTTGTCTAATATTATCTTCTTATTCGATTTCACTGTGTCACTCTCATCAGCCATAGGCATCTGCCTAGATTGTGTAACAGGAAATCCGCCACTGATTACGAAGCAAGAATCGTACCATATTGCCTGAAGTTCACAAGAAAGTGGAATAGAAAATGTCCTCGCTGATTCTGCATTAAAACACAACCAGACATTACGCAATTATTATCAGAAACGGAATTACTCTGACACTGAAGTCTTTAGATGCTGGTAATTTTCCTTCAGTTTTAAGTCTCTCATTAAGGAGCAATTTCATTCATTATTTGTTTTCTAAAGAATGAAAAAGAGAAATGGAATGTTTTGGCATTGACGCCGAACTGCGGTCAGAGGTTTAAGACCTTTGATACTGAGAAGAAAGAACGACATGTTTGTCAAACCAGAAATTAAATGCGGAATGCTCAATTTGATCAGTAACTTAAACATAATCGTTTCTATATTCTATACCATTTTTAAATATCTTATCAGAACTGAGATCTTCATCTTACAGAAGGATTTCTTTTTCCTTTTTTTTCCCACCAATGTTACCAGTCAATTATTTTTCTATTTATTATCATTGTGGTGGTATGTAGATTATTATGATCTGTGCAGGAAGCAACAGGACGAATGTTATTGGAAACATTTCTTTAGTAATCACATTCACACACTTAAACAAACACTAACACAAAGACAAGACATTCACGCGCGCGGCTTCACAGTTCAGCATCACATCTCATTCTAATTACAATCGCAATGCACTATGGGATGACATATGGGATGGCCTAATCAGGCATCGCCATTTAGTATCCAAAAGAGAAGATAAGAGTAATGCAACTGCTACATTATTTAATATAAATTAAGCCTTCGATGTGGTCAGCATTCTAGTTACAAGTCTTGCTGTTTAAAGTATCAAAGATTTCTTATATTTTCTAAATAATTCTTCAGTTATAAAAATAAATTTAGCGAAAAGACTTTAAAATTAAATTGCAATTAAATAAATGAATAATTAAACGTACTAAAATAAAAAAAAAGTCAGAGAGAATTTAAAAGAAATACGAAACTTTAGTACGAAGTATCATAAGTAAAGATAGTAAAATAATTTAGATATGATTGATTTATATGTATTTCCTCTCTAAAATTTACTTTTAACTATATAGAATCAATTGCGTGTATACAAAAAATGCATTAATACAGAATAATTCAAGTAGATAAAAAGAAAAAAAAATTGCAATCTGCAATTGCAAATTTCAAATTATTACGTGAGAATATTTTTTTTATGTCACGTGGTATCAATCCGACAGGAAAACATCATGTTCTCAAATTACTCATATTTTGCAATCATCAACATTTAGAAAAACGATGTTTTTTGACCATCTCAAAATCAATCGGATTCTAAAAATTTTTTTCTTGAGGATAGAATATTTTTTCGTTAAAACCAGTTTAAACCGGCCTGAAACAATCACGTGATCAAATCATTTCTAATAACCCTAAAAGCGAAAAATAATGTCTCAAAAGTAATAAATCGCCAATTTTCTGGTCGTGGATTTTGTGGTTTGAAAAACCTCAATTCAAAACAACATCATGTTCCCACAAGATAAGAAATGAACAATATTGTTGTAAAATAGAAATATTTCTAATTTTATTAAAATTAGAAAAAAAAAATTAACGGAAATAAAATTGTTATCATAAAATATTTTTTTTTAATTTCAGAGTGACGCAAAAAAAATGTTTTTATACTATAACACTATCCGAAGTTAATGAAGAAAAATACTGAAGTTCCTATTAATGATAATTAAAAACTATTCATAATTTTGAATGAAATTCTTTTGTCTAAGAAGTAAGTATATACCAAATTTGAAGTATTTTTTAAATCATGCATCAAAAGCAAAGCGCTTTGAACTATTTTGGAATTATACACATTTCATCATGTGTGATATAATTTACAAACAGTATGCTCGTCTACAAGCATTATCATGTAAAAATTCAAAATGAATGAATAATCAAAATTATAAAAAAAGAAATAGAGTGTCCTAAAATTATCTTAACAGCTTTAACAATTATTGTTACAAAAATGCATACACTCGTGAGTTTTTTTTATTTTCAATGAAATTAGATTGAAACTTTTTTACCACAATGTTTAGAACATTTCAATGGATGCTTGCGTTATTAGTTAAAAGCAGTGCATGAGTCAGTAACAGATTTCTAAAGAAGGTTCTATAAATCCTTGCAAAATTGACACAACATCATAAGTCTATTATCCCATTCATAAACTGTCGACCTTGCAGGTGCATTTTGATTGTACTTCTATGTCCGAAAAGTTCTGGAAATTACTTTATTACGGAAGAATGAATACAGATAGAAACTGTTTGTTTCATTCGAAGCAACTATCTTGTGCAATTATGCATCTGTATGGATTAGAGGCCTTCTTTTGTCATGCTCTCTAATATAGCAGGGGTGGTCAGATTTTTCCAGGGCACGGGCTACTAATAATTTTTTCAAGGTGTTGCGGTCCAACCAGTGGTTCTGGTGTAGTGAGCAAAAAAAAAAAAAAATGTCAACAATGTTTATTATAGCTTAATAATAAATGCGGAATATTCACTTACATACATAACCACAAACATAATAATAAAAGCAAGATATATACTTAATAATAACCACAAATATAATAAAATCAAATAACGCATTTAACATCAAACAATTCAAAATGCATTAAAAAATAAATCGTTTTCATCTAAAGTTAGTTCTCGTAGTTATAGTTAGTAGAAGACTTAGTCTGCATACTGTCCGTCAATCTTGAATACCTCGGTGTATAATTACTAACTGCTAATTAATCTTGCGCTGGATTCTAAGTGGTCGTCTGCGAGTTCGCACAGAAAGATAAACCCAAAGTGCGATGTTAAATGACGTGCTACTTTTGTTAAATTAGGATATTTTTACTTCGTCTATTAGATTTCAGAAGTTATTCTTAGGTTCTGAACTAAGTGCTTTTCAAAGTTTGTCATTTTGAAGAAGAAAAACTTCAAGAGATAAAAATAATATATAATTTATATTATATCGATGTTACATAAATAAGTTTCTTTCAGTATGGGAATCTTAGATCTTAGTAAACACGGTTATCCCAAAATGTCTTGGTGGTCTACCGGTCGATCGCGATCGACTTAATGCCCACCTCTGCTTTAATATATTCGGCGATACATTCAGTTAATTTGCTGCACCTTAAACACATTTTTCATCTGAGGAAAGAAAAGGAAGAATTTATACCGTACGAAATGAAAGAAATATCCTAGTTGTAGAAGTGATGGGATGCGATGATTTTACAGGTAATTCGGCACCGCAAGAAACTTGTGATCCGACGCATAATCAAGATAGAACAAACTTGACTCGCCTTACCAAAGAACTGGTTTCTTTCGTTCTCACCGAACCGTGGCCAGTTTTCCCGCTAAAACGGCATGGCAACTGGCCAATTTAGGTTCTAAAAATTTTGAAATCTCGTAGCAACAACCCGATGATTATTTTTCTTTAGCATCGACGGTTTGATCATCCTTTGATGGCCACTCTGACGACATATCATTTTTTGTCGGTTCTCTA
>JAPMOR010017207.1:33629-53464 GCA_026543865.1 Argiope aurantia
ACGGTAGTCCGATGTCATTCAGTGTTCTGTTCATTTTTCTCTGTCGTACACGAAGCATATAAAGAAGAAAACATTGAAATTGTCAATAAAATTTGAATTTCAGATTTTGATGTGCTTGAACGGTGTATAATCCAAAAAATATTTTAGAATTATATCCGTCTCTGAATAAAATAAATTAAAAAGTGAGATAAGTTCCACGAATAAAACTTTGTGTGTTGTTTTTACAACAAAATTTTAAATATCACTCAAATTTTAAACGAAATCTAACGAAAAGAAATATGCCTGTTTGAATATAAGTGAACATGTTAGCTAGAAACATAATGAACTATATAAATAAATTTAATAAAAAATTGAAATTTAATAGCTTATCAATAGAATTTTAACGATAACAGTAGAGATTTAGCAGTTTATGTGTATCTAACTTTGAATCTAATTGTATATTGTCTTCACACAAAAATTTTAAATATCAGTCAGACGAAATTCTGTGAAAAGATATATGCCTGTTCTAATACAATTGAGCATGTTAGCTAAAAATGTAAATAACTGTATGAATAAATTCAATAAAAAAATTAAAATTTAATATTCTATTTTTAGAATTTTAAAAGCAATAACAGAGATTTATCCAATTTTGCAGTTTGTGTGTATTTAATTTTGAATGTAATGCGTCAATGGATTGTAAAAATGAGGAAGTCTAGGGCAAAATACTCCCCCTGGTTTTTTTAAACTTTATTCATCAAATGGAAGAAATCGGAAAGGCATATCTTTGTTATTTTAAGATTCTCTAAAGCAGCAAGAAATTTTTTGGACTTTATATACTCTTTCTAAGTTACAGAAATAGAATGCCCAACATTTGATTAAAGTAGAAAGTAATTAATTTATTATGAGAACACTTCATTTTAAAGATATACGATATTGATTGAATATGGATTTTAATTAATTCTAATTAAATCGCTTAGATATATTTTTCATTTCATTTCTATTTTCATGTTTGTTCAAGTTGTCAAACATCAATTGTCCGATATTTGCTTGTCCTATGATATAGGTCTACTAAAACACGTAAAAATACAATCAATCTGTCTAAATTTATAATTAAATCTCTGTAATTATTCTGTCTAAATTTATAAAATAAACATCTGGTGAATCTTGTCGTCTTTGGCAACCAGCTGATACTCTAGAGATATTCGCCATTTTTTTTTTATTTAAGTTAAATTCTTTAAATATAACTTGACATGTATGATTCGGCCAAATTTTCAGACTTTATTTCAATTTTCTTATATATGATCTGGTTTTTGTACATGAAGCTCCCTAATAGTGACTATGTTCATAACATCATAGCACAACTAAAAACCTGACAGCTGTTTTTATCTATCTTATAAATTTCTCGGTATTGTAACTTCACTTCTTCATATGCCTCGTAAACAACTCAAATATTAAACAAATCGTTCTTCTTAAACTTTCAACAATGGAAAAAAATCAGGCTATCAGATAATTGATTAAACAATAAAAAGGCTTTAAATTTGAGGGCAATAATGTAATATATTATTAGAAATTAGGCAAAATATATTTTTAATAAATTGCCGAAAATTCAACAAAAAATTTGCATGACTATTAAATTTATATAGTTAAAAATATAATTTTTCAAATTTTGAAATGGTATAACATTTATTTTTGTCATAATATTTTCGGATATTATTGCGAAAAACCTCCAATTCTGACTAAATTTCAAAATTCTAATTTTAAAAAATCGCTCTTAGAGCCAATTATCATCCTCCAAGGTCAAATTTGGTAGCCGTAGATCAAACGGTCTGGCTTGTAAAGTGTCCCTCACACACACACAGTTTCATCTTTATTATTAGTAAAGTTGAAAGTAGCATCAGCATTTTGACTAGCTCTCAGATGATGAGAAAATCTTTTAAACATTATTATTAGGTAATAGATTTCTTATTCGTATTCCAGAAATTCTCGCGAACTTGCTGATCTTCATAAAAAAGTTGTCAAGTTTGAACTCGAGTGAACTGGCACCATAACCCCAATTCTGTTTTATATTTATGCTGTAAAAAGGCAACTTGCGTTGCAACGATAGCAAAAAGATTGATTGAATCATTTTTTTTAGTGAAAATCCTCTTGGTTAAAGGGCAAGCGTTCGCATTTGGATATCATCCATTAAATATTTGACAACCTTTAAAAGTAAATAGCAAAATATGGCATTTAATTGGGGAGTTCCGTAGATTCGAAGTTTTTTTTTCCTAATTTAAATATTTATTGGATAACTGTAACCAGTTGTTCATGCATATGTGTGCATTTGCCATCAACTATATATTTTCTTGAGTAATGTCTTTAATGTGTTCACTGTCTAGAGTTTAAATAAAATCATTCTTATGCAACAAGTGATACGGCAGGCATAATTTTAAAACAACGCCAATATTATGATCACTAGGAACAGTAGAGGTGATTAGGATAACCTCTGGAATATTTTCACTCAGGAAACTTCTTTGGCTACAATTTACTGTAAAAATTTAAATCAAGTGGAATGTCACCAGTAAAGGAACAATTTACCAAGCAATTAAAATAACTAATAATTCTCTGAAATTAGAAGTGGAAAAAACGAAAAAAACATTAATAAATCAAATGTTGTTCAAAAAAAAAAAAACCCTCTAAAACTACATGCTTTTTTTTTTTAACTTTATCTTACTTATTTGAGGAAATAAAGATAGTTGGATATGTTTGTATTTCGATAATATTTGCTTTTATTTAGTTTTGTGTACTGTCTTAATGTATTTTGTTATTATTTCATATTATACTATTGCATCTGGCAATCCATTTCATTTTTGATACCACTGTTTGTTTCATCGTGATTGGCAACGTTGTTCGTTATCCATAGCCGCATTGTGCTGCAGCCATATTTTTCTTTCTGTTCTTTATATGCCTCGTATTTAATGTGAAAATAAACTGTTCTCCTCTTTAGCCCAAATTAGCCCAAAAGAATTCTCCTCTTTAGCCCAAAGCGACTAAAAGATATAAGCAAAAACGATAAGGTACGCAAAGCACCGTACATACCATATGTATGTCCATATATTGTGTGTTATTGTGAATTTGGGAATAAAAAACATTCTTGCATTAATTGTATATGTTCATATATTGAGTGTTATGCATGTCTATATATTGAGCCTTATGTATGTCCATATATTTTGAGTGTTATGTATGTCCATTTAGTGAGTGTTATTGTGAATTTGGGAATAAAGAAGCATTTTTGTTTCAATTGTGTATGCCCATATATTAAGTGTTATGTATGTCCTTACATTGAGTGTTATGGTGAATTTGAGAATAAAAAAAATATTTTTGCTTTAATTGTATTAAAAGAAATCGGCTGGCCAGTTTGGAAGACCAATTTTTTAAACTGAATCGAAAACACACGATTTATGAGCTGCTTTTTTAACGTTTTAAAGTATATATTTTTAAAACGATAATTGCATTATTTGAAAATAAGTAAACTATTCATCTACTATCTTTTTTAATTGAAATTAATTACACTGTATATGAAAAATATTTAGATGATCCAAATATGACAACGATCTCTTTGCCTACTTTTATGTATAGAGATTATAAAGTATTCCAATTAATTAATAATTGAACCACGAAATTTAAAAATATTTTGTATTATTATCTTCCAGAGTAAACACATTAAACACAAACTCGATTTTCTTTATTAAGAAGCTTTTAAAAAAAGGGTCGTATTGTGTAACTATAAGAAAAAAGGAAATAGCATCCTTTTATTTGTATCCACGAAAATTCGACCAATCTACTCTGGATATGCGGGTTATTTATAAATAATTGGGCGAAAGCCCGCACAGACGAGACAAATCAGGCAGATAAGGCAACTTTCTGCTGATTCCACAACTTTCAAAGGTATTAAGAAATACCTAATGAGAATACTCTAATGAGAATTTAGAAAGCATGAAATCTGAGAATATACAGTGTTAAGAAGTACAGTAGTAATAAGCTTTTAAGAATTAAAATCAGAAATAATAAGTTAAGATATAAAATTTTAATGATAATGATATAAGATATACAAATAATAAAATACAAACCAATATAAAACATCGGAAGTGGTCTCCCCAAAACTTTCTCGCATACTCTCTGATAAAGATGCTATCTCAGAGAACGCCCTTCTTGGCATTGGCGTACAATAGTTATGAAATATTAACCTTTGGAGTGAATTTAACATTTTGACTAAATCTACCGTGTCAACCTTGGCGAATGTCTTGGAGATTAATCCCTGGCATGCAGTTAATAGTATCGAAAAATCAATTTATGCTTTAGATGCGTTTTTCTCAACGGATTAAAACAAAAACTTGACTAACATGCGAGGTATGTTAACTAGTACATTAACTAACTACAGGTATAACTAACTACATTTATCGTACACACGCACATACGTAAAACTACATTTAAAGTTATAAAATCCCGTACCGAATGTGATAAATATAAGTCATTACGTTTTTCGAGTTATCGCATTTACGTGCTCCTGAAAGTATGGACAGACAGACGGTCAAATCCTTGCTCGATTTTTCACAAAATTTTTAAGGCGTTTATATTAAAAATGTTAAATCTGTGTACCGAATGTTATCTACGAAGCTTCCTTCGTTTTGTAGTTATCGTGTAAACTAATATTCGAAGAGCCGGACAGACAGACTTCCTCAAAGCGGATTTTGCACAAAATTTGATAAATTTACAAATTTGATATAAAGATCGATACCATATTTCATCAGTTTAGCTTGAGTTAGTTAGTCTTTTTTGAGTTATTTTTGTTACAGACAGATGGACATTTTCAAAAAAAAAAATGTGTTTTTCGAACTCAGGGAGGTATAAAACATGGAGATTTACCAAAATCTCGAGTTTGAATATTAAATGAAATAAATTAATAAGATGATAATATAAATAACAGAAAATTAAAAAGTAGTGCTAATAATAAGCAATATATCTAGGATTAATATGTGGCAAATATTTTAATGCATAAAATGGTTTAAAGTATCAATTATGTACATTTAAAAGATAGGATGCAATAAAGGTTAACGTTTTGAGTAATGTTCCTGTTTCTTATCTGTATATCCTTATATTGTACCAATGGGCCGCGGTGGCCTGGTGGTAAGGTCTCGGCTTCGGAACCGGAGGGTTTCAGGTTCGAGACCCGATTCCACAGAAGAACCGTCGTATAAGGGGGTCTGTTGCACGTTAAATCCGTCCTGACCAAACGTCCTCCCGCTGGCGTGGTGTGGTGTGGAGAGGGGGGTGCCAGCTCAGGTGTCGTCCTCGTCATCTGACCGCGGTTCGAAATTACGAGGTCCGTCCCAAAATAGCCCTAGTGTTGCTTCAAACGGGACGTTAATATAACTAAACCTAAACCTAAACCTTATATTGTACCAATCGCAAAATTCTCATAATTCTATAACTGTTTAAGAAAGAAAAGTATTCATATTTCCATGCTTGTTTGGCAGACATTTTTCTCTTTTTTCGCATTTAGGTAGCTGTAAAATGTCGATATTTATCAAAATGCCGAAGTTCAGTTTCATGACTTCTCGAACTTTATACACGGGGAAGTAAAAAGGATAAAAGTACTTTAGACAGACGATCGGAAAAAAATTTAATCTGTGAAAATTTATTTTAATTAATCATATCTTTTTTTCATCTATAGTTTGAGTTAAGCCTAGCTTATCTATTGAAACAGCACTAAAATGTGTTCTTCTTTACAAGAATTACTTTAATTAAATGCCATTTTTTCTTTTTTTTGCTGCTAAAAATCTGTACTAATAATAAAAACTAATGTGTGTGGGTCTGTTGGATTTAAAGCTACCAAATTTGGCGCCAGCAGAATTTGCAGGATAGGAATGCGTGTGCGAGTTTGTAAAATTTTAATTAATTAAAAATTAAGTGAAATTGTAATGTTTTCTGTTGATAAATTTTGGAATAATCCTCATACAAAAATTGCTACTTCTACATCTTTTTGCTACATCTTAACCTTGCAAAAATAATTAGCTTTTTTTATTGACATCAATTTATTTTACATATATTCCTCACTTGTAAATTTATCAATTTACTAAAATTCATTTTATACATAATTTGCAATAATATTTTTTTGTTAAAATATAGTTGATACTGTCTTTATTTTTCCATCAAATATTTAACGATGAGTATTTTTTGAGTTTTACAGTCTCTTTATGCTTTCATATTAGCTGCCTTTCGCGACCAACTTCGATGGGAATATTAGGTGTGTTTCATGTCTATTTATATTTTACACATTATTACTTGATATTCATGAGCTCTTCAGCTAGGTGTTTTTTAAACATACATTATTGAATTGAGACGAAATTTACGTACTGTTCGACCACTATTTGAGGATCCCATCTCACTAAGGGGGAGGGGGGGGGGGGGTGAGACGCGAGGTGATGTGCACATTTCAGGAATTTACTTTATTCTCAAATGTAAATATCTCCTTCATTGTTGTTAATGGAGCTATTCTTTTCATCCCTATTTTGTCGAATTAAATGCATCCGAACGCATGCACAAAATGGTGGAAGCTTTTAGAATCCGATAGCAAACAATAAAGCTATTTTAACTCTCTTACAGTTGTTCTGTGCATGAATATTCTTAACAGAGGCACTAGTAAAAATTGTAAATAATTTTAGCAATTTAGAGGCATTAGTAATGATAAATTTTATTGTCTTATTCCTCGTGGTATTTACATGGCATCATTGAATTGATGTCCCATAATTGATATGTACTTTAGAAGGACGTCTAAAAGCATATGAGCTACATTGAAAAGTGTTGATAATCCATTGGGAATAACATGCTCGAAACTTTGTCGCATGCTCTATAAAAGTATCTTCCCTTTCTCCTAAACATTAAAACTGTGGACACTGAGCAGAATGATAGACACTGCAAGAGCTCAGATTTTTAATTTCACACATGAGGTTTGGGTGCTCAGTAGTATAATAGAAAACTGGTACTTGTATATTAACCTCATACCACTGACGAACAATAATTACGAAAGATCATTGTTTTGCTATAAATCTAGAGTTTTTACGGAATGCAACGTGCTGTCTGTGGCGAATAATCAATGAAACAGGTACGAGAAAACGGTATAGGTATTTTCGATGCATTTTTCCAAATCGAATGTAACCAGCATTTGACATAGAACTGCAATTGTATTTATAAGATCACAATCAAAATTTCACTTATTAAGCATGCGTATGAGCACATGCGTATTTTGTGCTTAGTTATGTAGCGAATGAAACCGAGTATGATCTTTGGGTACCTTTTTGTCAATTGTTTGAAGTCAAATCTTCAACAATTCACATAGAACCACAATTTTAACAATAAAATCACATATCAAATTTAATTTATCTAAGCCATTTGTGTTTTTCAATTATAGCGTTTATACATAAAAGAAACTACAAATCGAATGATGGTCAACCCTTCGACCGATTTTATTCAAAATTTGATATACATCTACACTTTAGATGTTAAATTTGAGTACTGTGGTGGTATGTGGATTATTATGATCTGTGCAGGAAGCAACAGGACGAATGTTGTAGGAAACATTTCTTTAATAATCACATTCACACACTAAACAATTACAAACACAAAGACAAGACATTTACGCGCGCGCTTCACAGTTCAGCGTCACATCTCCTTCTTATTACAATCGCAATGCATTATGGGATGACGTATGGGATGGCCTAATCAGGTATTGCCATCTAGTATTCAAAAGAGAAGATAAGTGTAATGCAATTGCTACAGTACCTAATTTTATCCATCTACCTCCTTCCATTTTATAGTTACCATCTTTTCTTATGTTTGTTAGCAGGATAGGCAGTTTTCTATGATTGTATGTCCTTTGAGAATCGGTATAGGACTACAAATTTGGTGCTGTGACCAAACATACCAAATTTCGTTCGTCTAGCTCAAAACAGTTTAGAGTTATCATCCGCTTAGATAAATTTTATTTCAAAAATGTATTTTTCGGACTCAGGAAGATCTGAATCTTAGAAATTCAACGTTCGTTTTTTTTTTTTTTTTCCGATTCCAACACTTGCTCTTTGTATACAGAAATGCAAAAAGTGAATGATTCAAAAATTTAGCACATGTGATTTACTTCTTAGTAAATTTAATATCTTACTGGATTATGTTTATATGATAACACAATAAGAATAAATATATCGAATAATACAGAATAACAATTAGATTCAAAATTAATAATCAATTTATTATAATAAATGAATAAGTTTATAATAATTAAATATATAAGAACAATGCTAATCATTAATAACATTTTAATAATTAATATAATAATTTATAATGATTAATTATAATAAATAGATTCAATTTATAGAATAATTCATAAATGGATTTATAATTATGCTTACAAAATAGCAATAATGATGGTTATGTTTATAGGATAGATTATTTTTATCAATTGTAATAAAATCAATATTTAAGAATTCATTATGACACAGCGAAAAATTTGAAAATATAAATAGAATTTTCATTCTTTAATTTTAACAAAATGAAACAAAACATAAGATTAAACATTTGATGAAAAATGGAGCCGAAACGAAAAGTGTGATTACAAAATATACACAAAAATATTTTTTTTTTTAAAACGTCCAAATTAAAAGTTGCTTTGCATTGATATCATTACGCAGATAATGTTTTTGAAAACAGTTTTGTTCCACTTATCTTCAGGAATTATCGAGATGAAAAATAAATAATTTCTCTTAAATTTTAATTAATTAAAATTAGAATAAAAGAAACCTTTATTCTCGTTCTCCAAATATATGTACACAAAATTTAATAGTTTAGGAGGCAAACATCTGCTCTATGAAGTAATAATAGATACATACAGATATTATCTTTTATTATTAATAGAGTTAATGTCATAATCATTTTTCTTTTTTTTTAATTTTTATTTTATGTAATTAATGCTTTGCATAAATCACAAGACTTTCTAAGTAATTAATTTATATGGTTTGCTGAAAGATTATACTGCTAATTTTTAATAATTTGACGATTTATAATGTATTGTTACGAATTTCTCTTTACCGGGGTTCGTTTGGATAGTGGAAGTTATATGGTGTGGAGAACGCTCAATCAGTAGGCAGAAGTAGAATAAAAACAACGACGTTTATTTACACGAAGACACACAGGACAGCACAAAGCGACAACTATGTACAGCACAGAAGACGATTATCTTCACCCGAGACGTGTAGTATACAACAGAATACACAGCAGCATACAAACAGAATCTACTGCAGACAGTAGCGCAAAGCTCAGTTCAGCACTAGCTTGACTCAGTCGCTTCCGACTACTCCGTCTTCTACTTCTCCGACTCTGGCTCGGATTACTGACTTTACTGCCTTCGGCGACTCTGTCGTCTCCCTTCTCCGCTCCGTCTTCGGACTTCTCGTCGTCTCGACTACTGGCTTTACTCGTCTCCCAACTCGGACTTGACTCTCTGGCAGCCGCAGCCCCTTTTATAGGTCTCAGGAGGCGGGGCTAGAAGCCTCTCAACCAATCAGGAACGTTCGAGGCGTATCTCGGTTCCTACTGGACGGATCTTGAAAATTCTCGAAGTTTCGGGTATTATCTATTTTGGCCCCAAAGTCGCCAAATTTGTCGCCAAGTCGCCAAATGGTTGCCAAGCTCTGGGACCTCCGACGCGCTAGTCCCATTCAGATGACTGTAAAACTTTCTTTCTATTGATGGAACAAACTATGCTGAGAAGCCGAATTGCAGGTTTGTAACAGTATGCATTATTCTAATGCTAATTCAACAGTACATTTTATCTTAGCATTAAGAAGCTGATATTACTTACATCACGGTATAAGACAATTTGCGATTAAATGTTAGAAGACATGGGTATTTACTTTTGGCACGCAAATTTGATGTCAAATAATTGGACTCCATTAATGTAGCTTCATATATGCAAGAAACACAACACATGTGCAAAGCTACCAAATTATCAAGGCTTAAATGTCAACTGCGATTTTACTAATTAATTTTATTAAAATAAGACATAACACATTTAACTGGAGCAGTAGTTTGAAAGAGGGAGTGAATTAAAAAAAAATATCATGTGAAAACATGATGCTGTTTTGTTTTGAGGTTTTTGAAGCCTCAAAATGCGCAGGCAACAAATTGTTGAAGCCTCAAAATGTGTAGGCAACAAATTGGCGATTTATCGCTTTTGGGTCATCAATTTTTCACTTTTAGGGTTATTAGAAAATATTAGAAAATAATGCAGAAGGTTGTCACATTTGGCGATTTATCGCCAACTAAAGTTACAACTTAATCTCCAAATTTTTTTTTAATTTAATTTCGCTAAGCAAATTTAGTTAGCATAGTTCAGTACAATCTACTTTTTGTTTTTTAATTTCTGATATACGATGCACAAAAAAAGCAACAGTAAAATAATTTAATCTTAACAAATTTGACTTTGAGATTTCGACGAATCTTCATGTTTCAGACTTCCCTGCATGCGAAAAACGCATTTTTGGCATTATGTTTGTCTGTGTGTTAACTCAAAACCGCTTTGAGCTAGATTGATAAAATTTAAGATTACCGCCATATTTGTAAACATCTGCAAAATTTTGTACGAAATTAACTCAGTAGAATTCTGTCTGCCGAGTACGATTGAACACGATAACAAGAACAACAACAAAGCTAGATGGATAAAATTGGGTATTTAGATTGAATATATAATTTGAATAAAATTAGTCAAAAGATTGACTGCCTGTCGCTCTGTGCTTTCGCATGCATGCGAATGAATTGACTCATAAACGCAAGGATTTAAAGCAATGAGATTCAGTATGCCACCTTGTAAATACAAATGTAGTTTTGCGTCAAATTTTGATTTTGATTGGTCATCAAAAAGACATTCTAAATGCATATTCGTACTATAAATTCAGTAAAAAAGATAGATTTACACCAAAGAATTGATATCTCTTTGTTATTGTTTGCCAGTGTCACACAAGGCATTTGTGGCCTTAACCTGGGCTCACAACTTTAAATGGGAAAGGAGGAAAAACCTTTATTGGATATTCGTGAGAAAGTTTCTGGAAAGATAACAATTAGCATGCTTATGCAAACATATTATGTGCATTTCGCTTTGTTGGAGATTATTTTTCCATTCCTACTGTTAACTCACAATCTCTCTATATATATCTTGTTCAAATTTTCAATCGTTAATAAAATACTTTTTATTCATCCACTCAGGTTCAAATACATTTTTTAAAACTTGTAGTGAATGATACTTGATGTTGATAAAGTTTTTAAAAAATATTAATTAATTAATTAAATTTGTCCAGTAGTTTCTATTTGGTCGCCAAATACGTCACCATGTCGCCAAATGGTCACCAAGTTTGTCGCCGAGCTCTATTTTGCCACTTAATATTGTAATTATGTCATATGTATATACATATTTATATTAATTGTAATAATTTAATGAAAAGTAACTAAAATATTTTTTTTGTTGACCTAAGTAGGAAATAACTTAATTATTTTTTTATACATATATTATTTGTTTTCCTTCATATTGCTGATTCACCTGAAATTAAATACAACCGATTTTCCAAGCGAATCAGTTAGCGGCTGATATATCAATAAATACATTTACAATGCTTAAACAACGGGTGCACTTTTGAGCAAATATTTATAGTTATAATTATTTTGCCGCATTTTATCTGAAGTGTTGCAAACGTTAAAATGAATGCAAAGGCAGAAGAACATGCGAACAAATAGTGGAAATTGACCTTTCCCGAGAAATGAGGAGCGGCCGATAAGTAGCTATCAAGATGAAAGCCATTTATCTAACCTGCAGGGATCCTATTTTAAGAAAGAGTTTCGGCTCTATCTCAAGCACAGCGGAAATAACAGGAAAAACGCGACCCGAACGAGATCTTCGCCCGCTTATTGCGATCATTTTCCTAATAGTTCGTGGGTGAAAGAACTTGCTTTAATTAAATGGGAGAGAAAAACGTAAGCAATGTCGTTATCGTGAACGTTGCAACGGCTTTTCACGTTATAAATGCGAAAATTAACCTTCTTTCGACAGATTTTTCATGAGAGATCGTAAGGTTCAAATATGTCACTTGAGGGTATTTAAATATAGATCATTAGCAATTATTCCATAAATTATGTTCAATGATATAACATTTAAAATAAATAAGAATATTTATAAAAAGAAATTCTGTAAAAACACATTTTTATTAATGAACTGAAATATAGAAAAAAGTATTTTTTTTTAATCAAAAATTTTGAAAATATGAGGCGTTGGCAGAGATTTTCTAAGGAAATTGTGACATTTATGAGTATCATAAAAAAGAAAATTACCAAACATTAAAAAAAAAGTTGAAATTTTTGGTCTTATTTATTTGGTAACCACTTCAGTGCATTTCTTAATAATTTTGGGAGGGAAATCCTTTTCCACCTTTTAGCCTTCAATAAAATTCATAATTATAAATAGTATGCATTTCTTGAAATAACTTTGAGAAAATTCCCCGGCTCTTCACACATAATAATAACTAATGATCAATAAAAATAAGTATATGTTCATAACAATTAATAGTTGTTATTAATAATTAAGTAAAAATAATAATAATAATTCCTACTACTACTACTAATTATTATTAGTTACTACTACTAATTAGTTACTACTACTGCTACTACTACTAATAATAATCATTATTCAGAACAATAATAGTAATTATTATTACTACTACTACTACAAAAACTACAATTACAATTACTACTACTAGTAATAATAATAATAATAAATATTCATATAAAGTTTGAACACAGACCATTGCAATGATACCACTATATTCCATGTCGAACTAATAAAAACAGATTTTTTTTCCCTTTTCGCCAAATTGACGAGGGTTCTTGTCACCTATGGATTGACGAAACCTTATTTTTGTAACAACAAGCAAAGGCAGAGTTTATGTTGGAGTCAGCTTTCTTGATAAGCAGACACCAATAACTCTTTTAGTCTGATGTGGCATCCTCTGCATAGATAACGATGTAGGGAAGAGTACCAGTTTCGCGAACTGGGCAAGAATAGAACAAATTCTTACAAACTGTAGGCATAATGTTGATCGAAGCAGAGATAAGAAGGTGTCAACAACAGCAGCAAGAAAAGTCGGATGGAAATTAAACCTTAGTTGAAATATTGAAGCTTTTGAGCTTTATGCTACGGAAATGAAACAATTATTGGTGAAATATGAAATTATGTACATGACCTTTATAAACTTCACATACATGGAATGTAACAAAGAGGGGAGTTCCATAAAAGAAAGGAAATTTTTACCTCGGAATGTTGACGAACCTGTATATTTCAGACATTATCCTTACGCAAAAAAAAAAAAAAAAAAAAAAAAAATGGGAATAACATCTGATTCTGTGATCAAGATATCTCAGAAAATGAATTAAATTAGACGGATGGAATTTGATATGCGAGTCTTTAAATCAAATTTGCAGATTTACATAAATGCAAAGGCAAAATTTGATTCCAGTGTTCATATCGTCTGAATGTGAAAACAAATATTTCAAAAACGCAAGAAGTCATATGACATTTAGCACGTATTTTTATAATCAGAATTGTATATTTTCATCAAAATTTGGAGCGAACCTAACATTTTTACTGAATATATTGCTAGAATATGCATTTTTGGCACCTTTTTGCCAACCGATTAACACCAAAATTTGTAGTAAAACTATAATTGCATTCATACTATAACACATCGAGTTTCAATGATTTAAGTCATTGCGTTTACGAGTTGAATTCATAAGTTATTACGCATGCAAAAGTACTCATAGATGGCTAACCTTTTGGCGTATTTGGTTCAAAATTTGATAATTATCTATATTTAGGATGCTAAATCTGTGTACCAATTTTTATCTGCCTAACTCTTTGCGTTTTGTAGTTATCGAGTTCACTTGTACTCGAATATTGATTGGAAGAATACAGAAGGATACATCTTTTGACACCAGAATTAAATTGAGAGATCTGCAATAAGAGAAAGGATAGAGATTTTCTGTACTGTGACTTCAATTGCTCCTCTTTTTGAGTCCAAATCTGTTTTAATTTTGCTTCGATATTTACTTTCTACACATATACCTCTTTTGCGCCCTCCCCCCTCTTCTTGAGGGCACGTTATACATGGGAATGAAAAACTTCTGGAATTGTGTTTAATTCTCATTGCTATGGTCGGTACAGAAATAGTATAGAATCTGCTACTTCTTATCGATGACAAACCTACGGGAATGACTGTGCCGAGGCAGGGGATGGCCTTTGGGACTCAATTTTAATTCTCACCAATACAAATTTTGACGGGTAATGTAAATATACATTTTTAAATTTGTAGTAAATTAATTCGATTAAATTCATGTTTTTCAGTCACATTAAATAACAAAGTGTATTTAAAAATATGTATTTCATATTAATTATTTAACAACCTAAGAAGTCGATAACCTGGACGACCAAACTGATCGCCAAAGGCGAACTGTTTAATATACTATCATCAAGAATACACAACTATGTAGAATTTCTAAACTAATGCATCAGGAAATGACAGAAAAATCGGTCACTAAGTTCTACCTTTACAATGATTAAATAAGCCAAGTAAAATAAAATAATTAAAATCTTTGTGCTATAATAACTTCTTAACCAGGAAGCATCGTGCACTCCATCGTATTCATTTATTTATCAAGTTTCATTTGCTAATTTAATAAAAAAAGGAATGCAGAGGAGATTATATACGTTAATATTTGAAGAGATCAGGACAGAGTATTTTTATCATTCCATTTTCATCTATGTATTTTTTCATAACTCCACTTTTTTTTTGTTTTTGTTTTGCATTGTCGCGACTTTGGCTGAATCGATCGCTAAAAAGCTACCAGGAAACATTTTTCCGACCATAAATGTTGTAAATACGGGGTCAGTAGAAATATTTATCGCAGGAAAAGCTAAAGAAGGGCATCGAGTAATCTAATACGTGGAACGATGCTGGTAAAAGCAGGGGGGGGGATAAGCGCAGAAGCCTGCGGTATTATCTGTTTGAAAGAAAAACGTTTTCCTGTTTTTATGCTTTTTTGCATTTCAATAAATTTGCTATTCATTTTTTTTCATGTTGTTTTTGGCACTAATCCACTTTTAGTGTACAAAGAAGTTGAAATCTGACTTATCCACGTTTTACTAATTATTATTTTATTATTATTTTTTTAAATGAAAGATGCATGATAAGAAGCAACCAGTTTCAGCATAAAAAAGTCTTTAAAAGGAAGAATCGATTAGTTAAAAGTATTCAGTAATAACCTGAATACACACAATTTTTAAAAAGATATACCAGTGTATTAAATATTAGAATAATTTTATTTTAGTTATTTTTTACTTCTTAATTTTTAATTCGTTATTTTAAATGTTTTTTCTGCTGCGCTAGACTCCATTTGAAAATATCGAAATTTGTATCTTCAATAAACAGTTGTCGACTCATAAAGACATCAATAAATTATATTATGTACTTATGTACTTAGAGTTAATCCCTTCGTATACGATGACGAATCTGATTTGCATAGCGAATTACTGAATTTTAATTTTAAACTGCAATTAAGTGAAAGAATTAAGTAATTTAAAATGCATAAATCACTTAAAAACGCCTCAATATCTCAAATGCCGTTATCTTATTACAAGAATGAAAATAATAATAAATGTCCTAAATAGAAAGGGCAATCTAATTAGGAAGTTAAACAAATTCGTAGATCAAGAGTTTAACTCTATTTTTTAAAAATTGATTTGTTGCGTTAGTTAAAGCTGTTTTGTTATGTTTATTCGGCCATGATATTTAGTTATCGAAAATGAATTGATTGAATCGTTTGAAGTCAGATGAACACACAATCAACGAGCAGACGATTTTCCTAGGTTATTGTAAACATTCGCGTTTTGAATCTTGGACACAGCATCTACAATGACGTTAAAAGATATTTCCCGAAATATTATTACAGAATCTTTAAATTATTATTATTTTTAAACATTTTTCTTATCTCTAGCATGGAATACAATTTGATTAATTGATTCATTTAGTAGATTTACTTATAATTAAATTCTAAAATTGTTTAAAAAATTTATTGTAAGAAGGAACAGAGAAATGTACAAAAATTTAGAATTCTATTCCATCAAACAGTGAAGAAAAAAATCGAAAATTCTAAATTTAGAAATATGAAATAAATCTACTTAAATAAAAGTATTTAAAATTAATTTTTTTTTATCGTTACGAATGGGTTATTCAGACAGATAACTCATTAAAATTATAGCTTTCTATTATTAACTTTTTCTTTTTATATAGAAATAAACGATCAGTTTTTTTGGTATATTACACATTGATACTTTATTGTCATCTAACCCTCTCGATTCCAGCCGGGCGGTTTGGGGCGGTTTGAGAATTTACCCTATAACTTAGCTAAGCCGCCCAAATATCAAATTAGTGCATTTTCATCGAGAACACACAAATGTACGAAATTTTAAAATTCTAGCCTAAGTTAAGAAATGAATGAAAAATCGATTAAGAAAGTGCTGTATATAAACGAGAAGCAAATAATATTGTATAAACGTAAGTAAAAATTGGAAATCAACCATAAAAATTCGGAAGAGTTCTCCTTCGTATATTTCATCAATATATTGTTTGATGGCGCAGTTAAGCGAATTGAATCTGCATTTTGAAAAAGAATTGAAGTCGGCGTCCTTGCATAGGGGCAGCGCATCTTCTCCATGATCTGGGAGTCCCGGGCCTGAATCCCGGTTCGGGCATGGTTGTTCTTCATCTATGTTCTATCTGTGAGGCGTGTGAATGTGCCCCCCCCCTTTAAAAAGGGGTTGTGAATTCACATAGAATTCAAGCGAATGTCTGAGTTTCATCTTCATATGAGCTAGAAGTCAGACTTCTGCCCTCGGGTGCTCAGGGGTCTTTACCCTCAGAAGCTACAGCACCCCCTTTCCGTGGGAACGCGCACACGACATCATCATCAAATAGAGTTGATAGGATACAGATGTACAATGTTGGTTCAAAGACAATATTCCAAATTTCATTCGACTAAATTTCTGCGGCTTAGAGCTATTACATTCACATGCATAAGGACAAAAACATAAATAAACATAACTCCAAAAATGATAGTTTCAGAATAAGAAAAATCTAAAAGTTGAAGATTTATTTGAAACTCATGAATCGAATTTTTTAACCATTACAGGATTTTCTCTTTATATAATTCAGTATCACCCAAACTTTTCTGAGAAATAGAGGATTTGATTAGATCTGATTCAAAGAAGGGAAATGTAGTAAAAATTCAAACAGAAAGCCAATTAATCGAAGTAGGTAAAAAAAAAAAATGAAAAATCACCTCTCTAATCTGAAACTTGTAGCATGATATTGTTACGACAGATATGATTTGTCTGTTTTTTCTTCGCATGTGCGTGATTTTTTTTTATAATGCAAATAAACGAGAGAATGCCAGCATAAAAGCATTATACAATTAATAAAAAAGAAAGTGAAAATCTTTTTTTTTTTGTAATTAATGCCTACAGAAACAAATTTCTTTTTCAGTTATAACTAAAATATTGGCGAAAGCAAAGGAGTGATGCATTTCATAAAATGCTAAAAAAAGAAAAAAAAAAAAAAAAAAAAAAAGGTTGGTTTGTATCAAAAAAAAAATGTTTTTAAATTTTATTTAAAACCAATTTTAAATTTAAAAAAAATCCAAACAAATCTTTAGCGAAAATTAATTTGGCATTACTGAAAAGCTACTTTTCGGAATAATTTAGCTTTCTCGTATACGAAGTAGAGGGAAAGTATTGCAATCGCCAAAAATAAATAAATAAATAAAAATCGATAAAAATAAATAAATAAATACTCCAAAGTTTGACGAATCTCCATGTTTTAGACCTCCCTAAGTTCTAAAAATACGTTTTTGTCATTATGTCTATTTATCTGTACGTTACAATGATAATTCATAAATACTTTAAGATAGATGATTGGATTTTTATTAGAGATTTATTTTATATACATCTTTACAGCAAAATTTGAAGATTTCAATCAAATTTTGAACAAAATATTTCAGATGAAATTTGCTTGTCCTACTTTTTGAATATACGTTCCCACAATAATTTCAAATCGAAGGAGATAAGTGGATAAAATACAGAATTAACATCTATAACGTAGATACCTGTCAAATTTTGATCCAAAACCCACAAGATGTTAACCGTCTGTCGATCGGAAATTTGTAAAAGCGATAACTTAATGACTTTAATACATCGAATTTGGTGTGGGATTTTGTGACCACAAATGCAGTTCTGTGTTAAATTTTTGCTTCAATGGGTAAGGAAGAACGCTTCTGAAACCAAATTTGATTTTTAGATATTTTAATAATTCTTGATACAGACGGATGAAATTTGGCAAATGAACTTTATACCAAATTTGTAGATTCCTGTCAAATTTGGAGCAAAATCTTCTTAGAGAAAGTCTGTCTGTCTGGTTGTTCGAATATAGTTTAACACGATAACTACAAAAAGAAGAGAGCTAGATAGGTAAAATTAGAATTAGAATTAACATCTATAGTGTAGACATATGTCCAATTTTGAACCAAATCCAACAAGGGATTGACCGTCTGTCAGTTTGTTCTTTCAGAAACATGTAATTGTTGTAAATGAAAAGCGCAGTGACTTAAATACATAAAATTTAGTATGGGATTTTATGACTACAATTGTAGCTATATGCCAAATTTTTGTTTCAATCAATTCGGAAAAAAGAATAACAAACGCAAATTCGATTTTGGGAGACTGTTAACTGCATGCCAGAGATTAATTACCAAGAATCATACAATAGACTCAGTAAAAATGCTAAATTCACACCAAAGGTTTACATAAGTGTGTTGTATGAAAATGCATGCAAGGTTTTCACAGGGATAACACCTTTATTAGAGAGAATGCGAGTAAGTTTTGCGAAGACCAGGCCTGCTGGTAAGCAATTTAAAAATATAATCTATTTAGAAAAATACTATCTGTACCAATGAATGTGAAAAATCAGGTAGCCCTAAACAGAAAGAATCATTTCAGTGATATCATAAAGATTTTTGAATCACGCAATTTATATACAGCATACCAATCTAGAAATGTTTAAAAAAATGAATAATCGCTTTAGAATGAAATAAAAAAAATAAAAAAAAAATGAAATAAAAAATGTCATAAAGAAATGCAAATTCTGTGAATTCCTCTTAAAGTGGTTTTTACGCATGTATCTTAATCCTTTCACGGAAAAATTATATAAAAAAATTTAAATTATAAATTATTCAAATGCAAATTATTCAGAGCATGAAAGACGCCGCGCCGCTTCCGGATGTCAGAGAGTGTGTTATTATCAGCCGTGCTATCAAGGTCACTGTCTGCTCAAAATGTTTTTCAAAAATTGTGAAAATATTTACAGAATTTCAAATATATTCAAATCAGGTTAATTATCGCATTTGTATGGCACGGGAAGTATTTGCTTTAGTACCCTAAACGTGTCTCTTGTTGGTAAAGAAGAAA
This sequence comes from Argiope aurantia, assembly GCA_026543865.1. NCBI lineage: Eukaryota > Metazoa > Arthropoda > Arachnida > Araneae > Araneidae > Argiope > Argiope aurantia. The sequence goes on from JAPMOR010017207.1 coordinate 53,254, forward strand.
CAAGAATGGTTCGCCTGATGCAATTGCAATAGTCACTTACAATAGTATTATGGCAAACATCAAATCAAAGTATTGCTGAATTAACGATAAAACCGGTTTAGAGAAAGTTCGTTTAAAAATGTAAATCTCATTTTTAAATGTTTAATACCTTTGCAACTTAATAAATAACATCCGAAATAATAATAAATTGAATTATAACATCCGAAATAAT
>JAPMOR010017207.1:64241-74974 GCA_026543865.1 Argiope aurantia
ATCGACTTTTGTATTTATATATACTGTAATCGATAACGAATCGACTTATACGACTCTTCCCTTTTCACACTTCTCTGATTTCGGAAAACACGTTTTTGGCCTTTTGTCTGTCGGTTTATTGTTCGTCTGAGAACAGAACTCAGAAATTTTTTGAGCTAGACTAACGAAATTTGGTATATGAAATTTATCCAACTTCGTAGATATCTATCAAATTTTAAACACAATTTTGAAATGCATTAAGAGAAAAATCTATCTGTCCTGCTGTCTGAGGATAACTGAACTCGATAAATACAAAACTTAAAGAGATAGACAGAAAAATTCAATACACAAGTTAAGCATCTAAAACATTGATTCTCAAAAAAATGTTGATCTAAATCTCTGAAAATGTGCCAAGTCTGTTAGTTTTTACTATCTCATGCAAAAGACAACACACACACACGTGCGCGCAATAACTTAAATTATAACTTAAAACACGTGCGCGCAATGATTTAAATTATGAAATTTGGTATTTTATCTTTTGTCAAATTTTCATTTCAACCGGTCGTACTAAAACATCAAAATATATATTAGATTTTTTTATAATTAAATATAAACTGGACCGCGACGATTAATAGCAATAAAAAAGTAGCGAAAGATCGTAGGAAAGATTTAGTAAAAATGTTAGATCCATGCCTGCTTTCTATATTTTGTAATTATAATCCACAATGGCATGCAAGTTATTTACGACTTTACTTTAAGTCCAGAATATTATGTGTGGGGGGAGAGAAAAATGTCTTTATTAGGGGATATACGAGAAAGATTTGGGGAGACCACCTATGAACGAAGTAATCATTATTATTTATTGTTTATTATTATTTTCCCATGTAAGATAGATTACTAGACACAGCTGTCAGAGAATATACAATACAGTATAGGAAAATTTTATCAGAAAACTGAATTACGCAATTTCATATTTTCCTTCTAAAGCTTTTACATTATGGTTACAACACACCATAAAAATGTCGTAACTTTATTAGGAAACTGTTAAAAATGAAAGTTGTCAAGCGAATTCTTTCAGATAAATTGAAATTATTGAGCGAATCACCTTTCGTTAGAAACATGCAAGGATGAGTTTTCTAATAATTTGTTATTGCAGTTTTGTTGAAAGAAATGTTGAAATAACGTCTGGATAATTGTAATATTGTTGAAATATCTATTTATCGCACATATTGTTTACATTTTAATGTTTTACATTAAAATATGTCCACCATTAAAATTAATTTTCTGATGTAGATAAATAATAGTTTCGAAATCAGAAAAATTCACTAAGAAAGAAATCTTCTCCTTGATAAAAAAAGATAACAGAAGAAAGTTTCACAATGCTATTTTTATAATAAAAGTTTGTATATTTACAAGAAATTTTTAAATTATTCTAAAAAGAAAATTTTTTAAAAAATTCTAAAATAACAAAATAAATAAAAACTACATACTTTTATGTCACGTTTTCCCCATTGGAAAATTACGTGTTCATTTTTCAACACGAATACAAAATTATTAGAATTTATCGTTTAATATACGTTGCAATAAACTGATAATTAAATCTATTCAATAAAATAAAATGAAACATAATTAAATCTCATGAAATGAAACATCTGATTCTGAATTTACAAATAAAACTAGACGTCACAACTAAGGGAAAAAATAAAGTGTCATTCCATTTTTACATAAAAATAAAATTCTTATCAGCAGACATTTTTTTTGCCATTTTTCTTTAAATTGTTCGGAAAAAACAATTATCTTCTAGGAATAGGGTAAATTTTGTAATTTAAGTCTAGACGTTCAAATTCACTTTGAAAACTTTTGTTTTTGAATTTGGTATTTCTATGATTTTTTTCTCTTAAATGATTGATTACTGTATGTTAATATGGAAATTAGTTTAATTTAAGCTACTACAAAAGGAAAAGTAACGATATTTTGAAACTGAATATTTTTTCAAAAGAATGCAGCCTTTTGATAGGACATATTGCCCATTAATCGACGACACAAATGCATATAGTTGTAAAAATGCAATAAACCTCATTTAACTTGTAATTTTTTTACTTTTTAAATCACTATTACACTTCAATAACTGTACAAATAAAATATTGCAATTAATTAATAATTTTCAAATGCCATCAAATATTTGTAAAATTCCGATATCTAACAAGTAATTATCAATTATTACATACATTCATTATTATAACAACATTTTAAATTATTTATCAGATAATACAAAGACACGCACGCAAGCACACATCTTAAATCAGAATTATTATTTATATTGGTAGTTTTCAATAAAAAATTTCTAATAATAGTAACATTTTTGTCATGAATATATAACAAAGAATATCACATAGTCCGGTCATGCATCACATTGTTACGAAATTTCTTTACCGGGGTTTGTTTGGATAATGGAAGTTATATGGTGTGGAGAACGCTCAATAATCAGGCGGCAATGGAAAAAGAAACAACGACGTTTATTTACACGAAGATACACAGGACAGCACAAAAGCGACAACTATAGACAGCACAGAAGACGATTGTCTTCTCCCGAGACGTGTAGCATACAACAGCACACACAGCAGCGTACAACCAGAATTTACTGCAGACAGTAGCGCACAGCTCAGTTCAGCACTAGCTTGACTCCGTCGCTTCCGACTACTCTGTCTTCTACTTCTCCGACTCTGATTACTGACTTCGCTCCGTCAATTCCGCTTATTCTTCTTCGACCACTCCGTCCACTCTGACTACTGGCTTGGACCCCGTCTGGCAGCTGCAGCCCCTTTTATAGGTTTCAGGAGGCGGGGCTAGAAGCCTCTCAACCAATCAGGAACGTTCGAGGCGTATCTCGGTTCCTACGGGACGGATCGGGAAAATTCTCGAAGTTTCGGGTATTATCTATTTTGGCGCCAAAGTCGCCAAATTCGTCGCCAAGTCGCCAAATGGACGCCAAGTTTGTCGCCAAGCTCTGGGACCTCCGACGTACATTTGGACTCCGTCCCATTCAGATGACTGTAAAACTTTCGTTCTGTTGATGGAACAAACTATGCTGGGAAGCCGAATTGTAGGTTTGTAACAATATTTTTCTCAATAAATTAGGAAAACAGAATATGGGTTGTAAAATAACACAGAGTTCGGATCAAACATTAAATTTAGACGTTATTAGCAAGCGTGATATTTTATAAGTGTATATATTTCATACCCAGTACCATGTAATTGTGTATATAGTACCTATTCTATCAACAAATCCCTTCCTTTCCTCTTCTCATCCATTCGTAAATCGCTGTCAGACTAACAGCATTTTATTATGAATCCCAATTGTTGCGGCATCCAGTGCAATTGGATACCGTAACATCTGTGAAGTTGATCACGTGAATAATGAGTTTACTTAGGATGATTCCATTAAATGATAAAGCCTGTTCTTTTCTTTTTATCTGTACTAATAATAAAAGTCAATTCGTGCGTCTGCATTTATCTCTTGTCGCTACATGGGTCAATACGCTGGACTTAAAGTTTTCAAATTTGTTACAAACCTACTTTCGAAAGTGGAAATGTGCACTGGGGGGATTTTTTTGAAATTTTATTTAATTAAAAATTAAGTGAAATTTTAATGATTTCTACAATAACCTCCAAAAATACTGTAACATAAAAATACTTTTTAAGCACTCTTACAAAAAAAAAAGAAAAAGTAATTAAAAAAAAGAAAAAGAAAACCATACCAATTACGCCAATTCCCAATTTCGACAATTTTTTAAAAGTGTTTTTTATGCATAATTTGCAATAATACTTTTCATTATTACTTTATATTTCAAATCGCTTCTATTGTTGCTACAAATACTTTATCTATGGTTTTTCTTTATTTTTTGATAATCAGGATATGAGGATTCGGCTGAATTTTTTCTGTACAATGTAGATTTCTTAAACTTCTAAAGTAGTAAGAGTAATAGGTCTATTTAAACCAGAAGTTTGAAATATTTTGCTGACAAAGTGAATTTTTTTGTAAGGCATAAATAATTTAGTTGAAATTTTAAAAATCAATATCCCTCATGAAACAGTTATGAGCAAAGGCGACTAGTTTTGAATACAAATAAATTTATGCTTTTAAGTCTCCAAAATAGTTATAAATTATTTGTACCTCAAAAATTACACAATCATGGTCAATAATCGATTGAAATTAATAAATAATTATATAAAATTGATAAAGTGAAAAAAGGGCTGTAATTTTACCTCTGCATATTGTTAAGGAAAATTTTCAAAGAATTATATATATATAAAAAAAAATAAAGGGGAGAAAAGACAAAAAAAAATGGTAAGGGATGAGACAATATATCTGGAAATACATTCAATTTCCTTATTAAGTATTATTTACATTTTGCGTTATTTTTATTACATTCATTACATTGAAAAATAGTGTATTATTTCAGCTATTAAAGCGCTGATTTTGCTTAAATATATTGTTCTATAAAAAATGCAATTGTTTCCTCGATTATGACTTTTTCAGGGGAAAAAACTTTAGAAAATGAATAGCATTTGAGTTTTTTTAATATAAATTTTAGTTGACGGTTATGATAACAATAATCCATTAAACAAAGATTTGCAATCGAGAAAAAAAATAATTTAAAAAATATATGATTTTGGTTATTTTGAGCATGTTTTCATAAAATTTGATAACATTATTCACATCACAATCTCTGTGTTTGGATAAAAATTTTATTTTAAGTTTATTTTAATCAGCAAAAAAGTATAGTAGTTGGATGAAACTACAATTTTACTCATTCAATTATTCTTTTTGTTTTACTCAGTAGCTTTTATTTTAATTCTAAATAATGATTTAATTATCCTTAATAAATGTATTATAATCAGAGAATAATTACATAAGAGAAGAATTAAATTTTTTTTTCTGAAATTTTCTTTTTAATTGAAAAGCTTTGATTTGAATGTAGATAAACCTAGACAAAAGTTTTATTAACAACTGCAATAATGAATGTTAACAATGGCAAAACAGATTACTTAAGTATTATCATTTTTAAGCAGAAGATGAAAAACCTGTGTAATTACGGCACAACCATTTTTTATGTTTTTATTCTATGCCTATATTTTAATGTCAGAAACTTGGATCATTTCCAAGTTTTAAAATCTTCACTACCTAAGATTCTTTGTAAAAATTCAAATCTTCTCTTTTTCGTTTACTTAGATTCCAGAAGATTCTATTTCCTTTCTTGAACATGCTATGTTTCGTCTTCTAACTATATTAACATAATTATATTTTTGTGCTGACATACTTTCTCTAAAATGTCCAAAGCCTACAGGGCTAGACTGTTGGAATAAATCTATCAAAATTGACATTTAGATTCCTCTTGAATAGTAGGTAGTATTTTAGAAAATGTTTTTCAATTAGATTTAAAATTAAAAATTTATCGAAATGTAAAATTTTCCCGAAAAAGTTTGGAGCACATCATTGTATAAATATCTTAAATTTAAATCTTATCTAAAAATATTATAAAATTATAAATAATCTTATCTTAAATATATTTAAAATTAAAAAAAAAACTTTTAATTTATACAACATTTATTTCCATATAGTTTTTATCGTTAATTTTAATTAATGTTTCAAAATCAAACTCATTTTGTTGCAACATTTTTTTATTACTACTATATTAAAATTCTAACGAATTTCATTACTTTATTATATTTTTCGTTCCCTTTTTTTATCAATGCTAATATTATGATATAAAATTATTATCTTTGAAACAGAATTTTCCCTTTACCTTTTTAAAACTACAATGCATTTAATCTGACACTTTTTTAAATAATTGTGTAAACAGTTACAAGAGATATCAACGACTGATGCAATCAAGTCAGTCCAAGATATTTAGGCATATTAAATCTAGAATATAATCATGTTTACATGTGTTGAACTAGAGACTCAAACTTTATGGAGACTTTTATATTCTATTCTACCATTTCGTTGCTCATCATTTGGATTCTTTATAGAATTTTTTTTTCTTTTTACCTAAGAATCTTAATGAACATGCAAATTGATATCCATCGGTTCATCTTTTAGGAATCCATAAGATTTTATCCTCTTTTTAGTACGCCTTATTTCAATTTGAAATTAGAATTGATAATTTACAGCCATATCCTTTTGTCATTCTTCCGAATTCCTTGAATTTGGAACTAGATCTTGACTCAGTCGAAACAGATGGAATCACTATAGAAATATAAAAATTCGAATTAAGATAACCTAGATCTTTGATTGAACAAAAAAAATAAAATAAAATAAAAGAGAGAGAGAGAGAGAGAACAATAAAAATTTTGACTAAAAATTACAACAACGATTTGTTTAAAATAAAATCAATTTTTAGAAATGTTTAGAAAATTGAATAGGACTTGTAACAACTATGATTAAATTATTACAAAATGGGCAATAATTATAATGAATTTCTAAAACAATCTTAATAAATAAACACTATGCAAAAAATTGCATATCACAATTGTACAATAAATCTCAATATAAACTGTTTAATGTAAAATTGTCATGTTAGAATTTATTTAGAAACATTTTGTTGATTTTTTAAAAACATTAATTAAATTTACTATTATTATTACTGATTGAGTATTCCGTACAATAGTTAAAATCCCGAGTGCCTTAAAGGATTTAAAATATTATTCTCTCACAATGACAAAGGACATATAGCATGAACGCATTTAACTGACTAAAACAATCCAGAAAAAAAAAAGAATAAATAAATAAAAATAACAACAACAACAAAAAAAATGGTTGACTTCTGACTAAAATAATTTCGAATTATATACTGTATTATAGCACTATATATAGTTGGAAATTCAAATTATATTCGAAAATTAGTATTAAAAATGTTTAGTTTAGCCAATTTTAATTGTATATAACTATAAAGAAAAATAACTTCGTGCTTAGGTGCAATATGTCCAGTATTTTAATTCTTGCATTATAAAATGGCAAAAAATAATTAACGCATTCAGAACTAAACTAACCGATTCAAATATTGAATGAACGCAAACCAATCATAGATTAATTTTATTTTAAAGACTATAAAATTTTATCGCAAAATACTTTTATTGAATCAAATGTATTCATTATTTATTTCAATTATTAGTAATTTTGTGGAATCCCAAAGAAAACTAAAATATCCTATCCACATGATAAAAATAAACCATTCAACCTATAATTATTTTAAAATGGATAAAATTTTATTTCAAAATCATTTGATTAAATCAAATGCATTCCATCAACTCTCAATAAATTTGAGAAAAATGGGCGACTCATTTAGCAGCATTATTTTACCTTTTCAAATCCCAGCAATTGTCCTTAAAAACAATGGCAGTATCATATCTCGATTTCCTCGTACGCTTTATACGAGGAAGGATCATATTATTTGGAGCGTTAATATGTGAAGTTCCGTAACACAGTGGAAAGAATATAAGTATGTATCATGCCTTTGTTCTGACCATTTTCATCCAAAATTTCATGCAGGTCAACACTTTTCACATGAAGACAAACGAACAGGATTTCCCTTTCTAGCTTGCTGCAGTTTTAAATGAATGCGATCAAATGTCCTCAAACAGACAGATCGACAGACAGGTAACACGTTGACGAATTTGATTTTTAAAAAATGGACATTTACCTACATTTCTTGTAATAAAACCGAACAGCAATTTTACTTTCTCGTTTACGAAGATAGTTAAAAATTTCGAACTCGAGATTTTCGAAATGGCATTCTGTCTGCCTGTCTATTTGTGAAAACGATAGATCGAAGATGCTTTGAGCAAGGCATGTGAAATTTCGTATATGGCTAATTTTGTAGATGTCTGTCAAATTTTGAACGAAATCCATTCGCAAGAGATCTGTCTGTCTGACTGCTTGTTTAAAATTAAATTCAGCAATTCCAAAACAGAAAGAGCTAAACAGATAAAATTTTGTAAACAGGTTTAGCATTCAAAATATAGATTCTTATCATATTTTGAATTAAATATGTCAAAAAATTGGCCATCTGTCGGTCTGCACTTTCGCATACATGTAAATACAATAACTCATAAACGCAGTAACTTAACTACGTGAAATTTGGTAAGTTATCTTGTGGCAACAACTGTAGTTCTGTGTCGGGAAAAAAAGGTTTTTCAAAATACATATTTACAAGATAGATTTAGTAAAAATGCTGAATTCACTTAACCCTTCCCAGGGCCGTGGGAAGTATGCTTCCCACCAAATTTATCAATCTTCGTATGAATTTATGTAGGTTGACATAAGTTCTGACAAATATTTTTAGAAAGACAGAAACTTAGATGCTTTAGTTCTTTATTTTACACAAAATGATGTGTCTTGATTTGATACTTAATTATTAATCAACCAAATTAATTAATTAATCAAATTAAATTTATCTAATAAGCTAAATGAATTTCTTTTCTTATTCTAATTTCAAGCCTAAAAATATTTTAACATAATATGACTAGAAAAAAATGGCCCTTTAAAGGGTTAAAAGATCTGTATTTCGGGGGGAAGGAATCTAAATACAATACAATTAAGGGGGGGGGGACCTTAACTGTAGTGTATGCGAGAAATTTTTGGAGGAACCACTTCTGCTGATTTTTATCTAACTGCTAACTCGATAAATTTTCATGAATTATGTTACTATACATGAGTAGGAATAGGCATACAGATTATGAGCAGATACATTTCAGTCAAAATTTTATAAAGATATGAAATTTTAATGTAACGACTATGTAACATATTTCACCCTTTTAGCTATTTGAATTTTTATTTATCATGTTTATAGATAGATAATTATAATTCTAAAATAGGCTTTTTCAGACTCGGAAAGGTCCAAAATGTGTAAATTCGTTAAAATCTCGAGATAAGAGTTTTTGAAAATGACAATGCATATTTTATTTTTGTACACATTGTTTACGAGAAAAGTAAAAAATATCCAAAATGGATATTAATTAAGACTTATTTCCTGCAACCATATATTTTTTTTGTTTTAGTTTCTTCCTTAAAGGAAAAGAAACTCTGCCTAAAGGAGATGAGTTGTTATTGATTCATTGTTCACTGGTATTAAAAAAAAATACTTTCAGGCAATTTAAATTTTCCCATCACTGATTATCGCTGATTCCATGAAAACCATTGAGTCAAAAACACCTGTCTCTAAAATCTACAGCTGCGCAAAGACGTTCTTTGGCATTTTGAAGTCATATTATCTAAAGGAAAAACGTACAATAAAAGCATGTGCAGCATAATAGAGAGTAAAAAAAAACAACAACATTGCAGCGACATAATGAGAGAAGAGTTATTTTGCTGTTCAAGACTGTACAAATTAAGATTATTATTATTTTTCAAAATTTATTAAAATTACGCAGAAATTGATTTTAACGCAAAGATCATTTTACTTTAAAATGAAGCAAAAATGGCTTTTGCGCCATAATTTGCTCTGAAGTTACAGAGGGAAAACGTCAACTATTCGATTATTTTTTTATTGATTTAAAAATCTACCTAAAATATTTTAAAACACGTTCTTACTGAATATCTGCAACTCAAAAAGTAACTACGTATCAAACTCTATAGCTCTAAGTTGAAAGAAACAACATTTTGTGCTTAGTTTTTTCATACCGTTATGAGGTTACTGACAATATGACAATCTAAAATCATTACCAAATTACAGATATTCTATTTGGGTTATTTTAAAGTCTGGTAATGCTTGGCTATCTTTGTCGAAGCTCTGTGCATTATTCCACTTTTATTTCATGGCAACAATGAATTTCTCCAGACAACAACGTAGATGTAGCTTCCTATATGTTGAACATGTGAGCACATAAGTGTAAATATATTTTTATTTATAATATATATTAAATAAAAGTGTTAAATTAAAAACAAAATTTGTTATATTTTTTAAATGTCTGTTATAATTTAAGTATTTTTTAAATCGGGTGAGATATCACAATTTTTTTTTAAAGTAATACAATTGTCTCCAGTCTTTTCTTTCTTAAAATTTAAATTTAAAATTAAATTTTAATTCAAATTGCTTTCTTTTAAATTTCTTCTTATAATGTAACATAGAATTAATAATGATAATAATGAAAACCAAAATTGAATCGTTTTATGTTGTAATCCACGGTATCCAAATCAGATATGGAGACTGAGAAGCATTAATCAATCATCAATATCGTCTTAGAATTAAAAAAACACACACACACACACATTTTAGAAAAGTTGGCGGCGAAATTCAAATTTAGATTAAATATAATCAGTGAAAGTTTGTTTATAGGCACAGCGGAATTGCAATACTCACAAATTTATTTTAGTTAAAGATATTCACAAATTTATTTTAGTTCAGTCTTTTCCTTTTACAGAATTCAGTCTTTAAGAAACAAGCAGGGGGAAATGCTATCACACTTCCGAATATAGAAAAATTTGCTTGAGTACTGTCTTCTAAGCCAAGATCGTTTTTTCGCTGTTGCACATGCGCAGTAACAAACTTATTACGTTAAGGTTATTAAGAGAAATAGGCGCTGTCGATAATACAGTATCAAAAATGCTAGAAACGGACTAACGTTTTAATATGGAAATAATATTTTTTGACAGGTTTAAATTTAATGATAAAAAATAAATGGAATGGAATGATAATAAACAGTGCAAAATAATTAAGGATAAATAAAACTCCATTACCCATATTGTTCTAAAA
>JAPMOR010017207.1:81918-94858 GCA_026543865.1 Argiope aurantia
CATTGCGATTGTAATGAGAAGGAGATGTGATTCTGAACTGTGAAGCGCGCGCGTGAATGTCTTGTCTTTGTAATTGTTTAGTGTGTGAATGTGATTATTAAAGAAATGTTTCCTACAACATTCGTCCTGTTGCTTCCTGCACAGATCATAATAATCCACATACCACCACAATCTATATATATTGAACGCTAACGTACGTCGCACAGAAATCGCTCTTATTACATATCGTCAAATGGCAACAGTCAAATGTAAACAAATCACAATATGAACGTTTCAGACTGCTTCAGTAAACGCTTTTACAACTGCACTTAGTAATTAGATTCTTCACTAATTAATAAAGCTGCAAAGTATTATAAGAAATCCTTTGGATAGGACTCACCAAAACTCTATTCATTCAGAGGAAAGAAGATGCAAAAGAATTCAAGAAATAGGTGCCAAATAGAGTTCAATCGAGTGCAAAATAGGCTTAACGATTGCCAAATGGGTAATGTTTATGTCTTGCATATGGAAATTGATGTCCATATCTTCCAAAGTTATTATTTCACAAAAATGACTTTTGCATTATATTAAAACTCAAGAAATTACTTCTTTTAATGACAGCAATTTCATTGCTGTACAGTGCTTTATTTTTTAATTTTTAAATATAATATACAATTAGAAACTTTTTTTATCCAAAACAAATAAACGCGTACTTTTGCCAGTGTTAAAATTAAGATAAAAAAATATTTTCTGTTGGATATTTATTCCAAAGTTGGTTTTTCAGTTTTTGTTTCGCAGTAACTTTTATTTCCTAATGTATACAGTTTTTGATATGCACGCGTTAGAATTTGTTTTGGCTTATTCAATTAAATTCATATTTTTCGATCTTATAAATAACAAGGTGAATTTTTTTCTAAAAGATATGCATTAAGCATTAATATTTAACAATTTACAAAGTCAATCTGGTCGAACAAGGCGGTTAAAATTAATTAAAGCACTCAGGCATAACTTGGTATTTATGATTCCGTCAACATTGTATTTTCAAATACTGAATTAAATCGAAAATTAAACCACATTATTTTAGTAGAATCACACTTGTTCTGTTTATTGTATACATGAACATTTCTAATAGAATCGAGTCCCATGACTACATAGTGCCATGGAAAACATAACTGTGGCTAATCTTGCACATTGCCCTTCGAGACATTGTAATTACATTTTATTATTCCTCAAACAAATTACTGAATCTTACTTAAATAACTTTTTACAAATGGGAGAAAATCATAACGAAACAACGAAAAGGGCTTTTGAATTCCATTGCAACAATGAAACGCATTATTGAAAATTATATAAAAAATATTTCTTAAAAATTGTATTGATATTTAAAAAAAAAGACAATTTTTTAAATTTTAAGATGGTGCAAAAAATTATTCTTGATTAATAATATTTTTAGAAATTAAAACGTATATGTTTAAAATTCCATTTACTTTTTAGTTAATGAAAATTCGGATTAAATTACAAAAATAAAATTTTTAAAAAAGAACATTCAGAGGTGATTATCCTTACTCTACAAAGTATATTTGTAGTAAATTTGATTCATGTAAGGTCCAAGATCTGCCTGTGGAGCTTCAACACATATATTTTATTCTTTACTATTGAAAGGTACACGCCCTTCCGCATCATTACCAGTGATTTTACCTTTAAAAAAAAATCTGCAAAAAAAAAAAAAAAAAACACTTTTTTTTTGTTTAAATAAAAAAAAAAATGAAATCTACGATCGAAAATTTCAAGTTATCATGTGAGAACATTATTATTTTAAAGTCATTATTTGTCTTAATTAATTTAAGTCATTAACCAGTTTAAAACGGTTCGAAACAATCACGAGACTTCTCTATCGGTCTCCAGCCCCCCTCTCTTTTTATATATATATATATCAATTTTTCTGGATGAAAAATAAAGTTTTGGAGCTCGACCGATTTTGAGATGAAATAACAGCTATGATGTCATAGTTCTACGCCAACCTTTTAAAAGCGCATCTGCTGTCAAAGAAGCATACATAATAATGATGCAATACTGGTAAAAGCAGGTAAAAAAATATATGCGATTGAAAGATGATGATGAAAATTGCCTTTTATGCTTTATTCATTGCCTACGCGATTTCGAGCTTCAAAACCCCCTAACCAAAACAACATCATGTTCTCACATGATAAAAAAATCCTCTAATTTTGAAGTTTCTTACTTTTTAAAGACTGAAATACCATTCGTACTGTTAATGCGAAAAACATAGAGAAGCCAGCAGCAGTTGTTTTTCCGAAACTTCCTCGTATAAAATTGCGTTATTAAAAATGCTCTCTCATTTTCTCGAAACTCTCTCTAATGAAGGTCTCCGTTCTCCGTATAAGATTTTCGATCTGGGGTAAAACAGCAAATTTTAAATTCGCATACCGTTAATCACTGCATAACATCGATGTTGGATAGATATGAAATGTATATCTTTGGTGTAAATCTAGCATTTTTATAGAATTTATCAAGAGAATATGTATTTTCGAAACCTTCTTACTGACCGATTGACATCATGTTTTGACACGAAACTGAAATTACAGTTGTAAGTTAATATACTGAATTTCATTAATTTAATTCATTGCGTTTATGAGTTATTGCATTTACATGAGTTACGAATGTAGATCGACAGACAGTCAACCGCTTAACAGATGTTTCTATATTTTAGTTGTTACACCTCTGTATCAGATTTTGTGTCCCTAGACTCTTGCATTTTGCAGTATAAAGTTCCTTTGTATTCGAACAGTCAGGCAAGCAGAGTTCATCTAAATGGATTTCGTTCAAAATTTCTCTCTACGAATTTACAAATTGGTTTTAAGTCAGTATACCAATGCATTTTTTAATTATTATGCTGGTGATATACAGTGGTGGCCAAAATTGTGGACACTTTTGAAAATTTTTATGTTTTCTAACTTTGTATGCTTATAGAAAATGTAATGTCTCACAAAATGCAAACTATTACATATCATTTTAAAGAGAATTTAATGCTGATTTCAATACAAAAAGCAAAATTTGAATATTTGCAATACAAAAAAAGTTGAGTGGCAATAATTATGGAAATACATTAGATGCTGATGACTGCAGTGAGTTATCAGTACTTAGTAAGGCAGCCTTTATTTTTTATTACAGCTACACACTGATGTTTCATTGAGCTGACGAGAGTTTTAAGCTCTTCCTTTGTTATTACAGGATGACAGGAAACAAATATAGCCTCAAATAATTCTCTTTTATTTAATAAACGCTTCATATGTAGAAGAGTTTTCAAACGGTGCCATAAGTTCTCAATAATTTTGAGGTCAGGACTGTTTCCTGGCCATGATAACAATTCAATGCTCTTTGTACTAAACCACTCTTTCGATATTTCTGCTGTGTGGCAAGAAACTGAATCCTGCTGAAAAATAAATAATGCGTTGTTGGGAAAGAGATCACTGATGGAAGGTGTAATTTTTGGCTCTAGAATAGTGTCAATGTATTTTCTTATATTTAATGTCCCATCGATAACATGTAGGAGACCAATATCGTCTACTAACATGCATGACCAAATTATAACACTAACTGAGTTATTCATAGTTACCTGGATGTAGTTCTTCGTCTATTCTATGTCTTACCTATTTTCACCATCACTACCGAATAACAATATCTTTGTTTTCACTCCGTATAACTTGTGACCGCTGATCATCTGGCCAATTAATGTGTTCCTTTGCCCACTGTAATCTTTTATAATTAAGGTAAGGTTTATTTCGAGGAATTCTGACTCTTATTCCAACATCTAATAATCTTCTCCTGATTGTTCTGGAACTGACAGAAACACCAGCATCTTTCAATTGACTTCTGATGGTTGCTGGTGGCATTCTTCTATCTTGGAGACATAGTCCTTTTATTATTTTGTCATGAACAGATGTGGTACACCTTTTTCAGCCATTTCCTGCTTTGTTTTTTATGGAATTTGCCTCCTGATATCGTAAACCAACTTTTCAGTCTCCAGGTGTAGTCATTGAACCAGCCACCTGTCTTGCAATTTCCGCATAGGAAAGACCACGTTCTTGTAACACAATAATATTATTTCTCTTTCTAATTGCTCAATATATTCTTTTATTTCATGTCATTGCTTCTTGACTAAATATTAGGAATATTTACAAAAATTCCAACTGTATATTAAAATTTTTAATGAAACTTCTAACTTGCAGTTTCATTACATAAAAAACAGTCTTCCTTCTACAGAGAAAAGCACAATAACGACTTGTTCCAACTTTAAACATGATGTCAGCTTCTGCTAGCAGTTATTAACATTTGATTGGTTCCCAGAACAAGAACAGTGATTTGTCAGGAAAATCAGAAATTAAAATCCACTTCATCACTATGTTTGTTATTCAGACTAAAGCAAGAATGATTCTTTTGCATTGCAAATATTTGAATTTTGCTTTTGATATTGAAATCGGCATTAAATTCTCTTTAAAATGATATGCAAGAGTTTGCATTTTGTGAAATATAATATTTTCCATAAGCATACAAAGTTAGAAAACATAGCGACTTTCAAAAGTGTCCACAATTTTGGCCACCACTGTATATCATAATCATGAGAATTATCATGTATATCATCAAAACATTTCTGAGTTATTTGAACTATCATTTGTATTATCATGTTCAATTATCATAATTTAGCATGTTTGAATATATCATCACAGACAGACATTTTCTAAAAATATTTGTTTGGGAAATGGGGAGGGGGAGGTGGAACTTCAAGGAGGTCTAAAATATAGAGATATGTCAACATCTCGAGTGCAAATTTTTTGACGTTTGAAATACTTCCTCTGTACTTTGAATACGAGAAAGTAAAAATTTGTTCCAATGTATGATCTAGATATTTTTCCGTTCAAACACTTACATTAAAAGTTGTGAGATGTATTTTATCAGATCTGATCGCCTCTTTCATTGCGACCGAAGAAACAAATGCTGGTTATTTTATCGATGCCAAAACAACTTATTATCTTAAGTGCTTTGAAAAAGCACGTGTGTAGATAAAACTGTTGCCAACTAGTCGAACTATTGTTCAAAAATATTTAACACTATAATTATAACCGGCGGGAGTGGTCTCGAGAAAACGTTCTCGCATATTCATTAATAAAGGTGATATCTCAGAGAACGGTGATATCTCAATGAAGAAATATTAATCTTTGGTGTGAATTTAAGCATTTTTTATTAAAACTATCTTATCATCCTTCGTGAGATTTTTGGTGAGTAATCTCTGGCATTCGATCAATGATATCAAATTTTTGTTTTAGACGCATTTTTTTTCAATGGTTTGGAAAAACATTTGATTCAGAATTACATTTATAGTCTCAAAATCACATACCAAATTTGAAATATTTAAGTCTCGGCATTTTTGAGTTATCGCACTTACACCTTTCTAATAGCATAGACTGCTATTCGATCAACGTATTGTTAAATTTGGCTCAACATTTGAAAGATGTCTACACCATGGATGTTAAACCTGTGTAGCGAAATTTATCTATCTAGTTATCTTCGTTTTGTAGTTATTTTGATAACTTATGTTCGAACAGCAAGATAGGCGGACTTCTTCTGAATGCAGTTCCCTCAAAATTTGATAGAAACCTACAAATTTGATGTAAAAAAAACATATGCCAGATTTCATCCGTCCAGCTCAAAACGTTTTTGAATTATCTTGTCACCAGCAGACATAATGCCAAAAAGGTGTTTTTTGAACTCAGGGAGGTTTCTAGATCTCCTGAGTTTAAAATCTAGAGTTCAAAATTTTGGAAATTGCAACACTTTTTCTATGCTGCATGGACGAGAAAGTAAATAGGACTTTTGATTATAGTTTAAAATATTGTTTGTGTCACACTCAGTCCATGTATGAGGACAAAATGACAACTATTGATAAGAAAGGTAAGATTCAAAATTAGCGTCCAGTTGCTCGCCAAGTGTGATAAAATCATTCCGATTATCCAAAATCTTGCCAAATGTCCGCCATTTTGGGTGGTGACAAAATATGCAAATAGTTTTTAAGATTGCAGTGAAATTTTTAAAAATTACATATGGCGAAAAATAACCCTTTCCTCTCGAAAAAAATTAGACTTTGACGAAAGGGCATTCATTGGGTCACAAAGAAAACTGCATTTTAACATTTAAAAGTATCGTATATCAATAGCTCATCTTTTGAAATCGAAAGAGAAAAAAAAAAGTTGTCAGATTTGATTGTTTTCCCCGTTAGCTAAAATAGAAATTATAATGATAATAATAAAAGGAAGTTCACAATACATTGAGAAGAACAACGATTGTGAAAATATTCCGGAATAACTAAAGAAAATGTATCACTATGTTTTAGAAATAAACCTGAATATATGAACTGAGATGGAAAATATATGAAAAATTTTTGTGAAAATATTTAAAGAAAATTTTATTTTAAGCTAGGCGCCTTTGACGACCAGCTGACTCGCCAGATATATTAGTTATATTAAATTTCAGTAAATCATTTAGACAAAAAGTCATATCTATCAAATTGTCCATCAAATTAAAGCCATCATCAAATTATTAGACAATCATATCAAATGACTACATCAAATTGTCAGACATTAAAGTTGTGTTCATTTAATAGTATCGCATTTGTTCTGTTTATTGTACACGTGAACTTTTCTAATGGAGACTAGCTACATGACAGCGCTATTAATTCCGCTTCATCTCAAAATTTATTTAAAGATATCATTGCTTCTCTTTTTTACTCGTTCTGTAAGCTACAAAGATATTAAATAGGATCCTTCATTAGCTTTCAATAACGAAAAAAGATGAGACTATCAAGAACTTGACGGAACACTGAAAATGACTTCAGATTCATTCACAGAAATGAAAATATCATTGTGGAGTATACTTAAAATTACGTTTAAAATTTAATGAAATCTAGACTGAAGAATTTCACAAGTAAGTAAATTGGCCTCATAGGAAAAACAATTTTTTGTTCTTTAAAATGGTGCAAAAAATAATCTTTGCGCGAGAATATTTTATAACTTATTTTTTAATTAATTAAAATTATAATTAAATTAAAAAAAGCGCACAGAGATGCATATTTCAACCGACCAAAATATACCTGTGCAAAGTTTGGTAGCAGTAAGTCAAGCGATCTGCCTTTTAGAACACCAACGCACGCACACACAATCATCTTTATTATTATAACGTTCTATTGGGTTGTTCGGAAAGTAATTTCGTTTTTTCCCGACAGAGGATTTAATTGTATTTTTTTGCACCCAACTTCACATTTAAGCCGTATAATTTTTATATGCTTTGAGAGCTCATATAGCAAGGCTTGTGTGTGAAAAATTTCAATTCATTCTACGCAGTAGTTTTTGGTTGGTGCCCTTTTAAATATGGAGAGCGATAAGCAGCATTTTCGACATATCTTACTGTTTTACTACAGAAAGGGTAAAAATGCTGTTCAAGCCAGAAAGAAATGGACCGATGTGTATGGAGAAGGTGTGTTGACAGTACGCCAGTGCCAGAACTGGTTAGCTAAATTTTTTAGACGGTAAAGCCTTCACCTCAAATGAGGAGGTCAAAAACCACCTCGATCCGTTTTTTGGCAGCAAAGACCAAAAATTTTATGAGCGTCGAATTATGCTACTACCAGAAAGATGGCAAAAGGTGTTGGACCAGAACGGCCAATATATAATTTAATTAAGTATTTGTTTATTATACGTAAACTGTCTTTCATTTCCAAAAAAAAATAAAAAAAATAAAAAAAAAACGAAATTACTTTCCGAACAACCCAATAGATAATGAAATCAAATCGCAAGAAAAACGGATCGTAGAATGAGCTAAGATTGTGCCAGGTAACGAACTGTCAGGTCAGCATTATGCTGGTTGACATTGATAGACAACAATTCCTGACCTTGACTCTAATAGATGGTAATACAGGAAACTATTTTCTTGTAACATGCTCCCTCGTGACACGGCATTTTTTTTTCGGTGTCTTAACAACCATGTTATACCTAGTTATCTGTACTTGTTTTCAGCAATGAAATGTCTTTATATGGTGTACTAAAAAACAGATGCAATAATTCTAAGGCATTCAGCAGTTTTATTTTTTCTTTAATACTTATGAAATTTCCAAAGACTTCGGTATCGGTTTATTGATTCATCTGAAAGTGATTCAAAGACTGATGATCTTGAAAATAAGCGAATATAAAATGGGGGGGGGGGAATTTAGCAGATACGAGGATATTGAATTTCCACCGACAGACGGATTTCCGCAATTCTCGCTTTCAGCTGTGTCACATAATATGGAAAATCCCATTTTTTCTGCTTATATTTCTAGAGAATTTTTTACTTTTTTAGGCTTTTTCTTCTTTTCTTGTCCTGCTTTCTACTTGTGCTACTAGGTCATTTTTATTTTTGAAATTTTACCTGCTATAGACCGGGATAAAAGTGTCCAAAACAAATATTCGCTGGACAAATTCAGTAAAAATGCCGTGTAGAGCATTTGTGGTCTTATTCAAGATCCACAATTTTATGCACGGGAAAAGAGATAAGACTTTTATAGGTAGTAAGTGAGAATTTTTGGGGAGATAACTACAGTTGGTTTAGTGTCAGTTGTATTGAAATATACGTAAGCTGATATATCTGTTCTTGAATACTTCTGATGCTCGCTCTCTAATTTGTCCTTGGATATTATCAATATATACTGATTCATCACATCGTTTTCAATTATTGATTTATAATTAATTGATGAAATAGTATGCATTTATTATAACTATTTCGAACTGATTTAATGTAAGTAATGTATTTTAAATGTATTCGAAGGCCTCATACAGGTTTTATCCCAGGAAATTGGTGATTATGCAAGAAAGTTTCGAGGAAACTATTCCTGCTGGTTTTTCATGTCTTCTTCCAATGATTATTTGTAATTCTTAGATTTTTCCTTTATCCCCTCCTTTTCTACCTCTGCCCTCATTTCTTTTAATCTTCGGTAATTTTCTTTAATGCTATCTTTATGCATTACGTTACCTAGTGTTGATTAAGCAACTTAATTACATTGATGATTCAAAAATTTGTTTTCAACATGAGGTGGATAAATTCTTAGATTGTTCACGGTTTGGCTGAGAGTACTATAACTAACAGTGAAATCATACTACGCAATTTTTTTCCATTTCTATATTTTATGTACATTTACATTAAAATGTTTCTTTTTATAGTATATACAAATTAAGAAATAATTCTTACCTTATGAAGAATAAAATATAAGATAAGTTTTTAAGGTTTATAAAAAAGTTATCCATGAAATTAAGCATCTTTTCTTAAAAATAAAGAGTTTCGTTACACAGCATTTCGATAATTAGTGTTTGAAACTGAATTCTGTTCAACTATATATTTATATAAAAATGTTTTTTTTAATAAAGTTATATTCGTCTACAAAGCAGCAGAATTTTATTCCAATCTATTTATTTTCCATTTCAATCTTGTGATCTACTTTTTCCTCGAACTTACCACCAGGAGGCACCAAGGATCCGGAATCAAAAATTAATTTAACAGTTAACTGATCATTAGATTCTGAAAATATAAAAACAGTGTATTGTAATCGCGAATATCTTGAGAATATTAAAGCAATGTATTGCCACTCTTTAGAACATCAAGTAGCAAGTGAAAAAAAACAGCTTCAGAATTCAACCTTAACAATCATGAAACAAATCACATGAAATAAAAAAGCTTAGTTATAATTTTTTAATACATGAGAATCATATTCAGGATTTCTTAACAGGATGTTATGAAACAGTGTGGTGGTATGTGGATTATTATGATCTGTGCAGGAATCAACAGGACGAATGTTGTAGGAAACATTTCTTTAATAATCACATTCACACACTAAACAATTACAAACACAAAGACAAGACATTCGCGCGCGCTTCACAATTCAGTGTCACATCTCCTTCTCATTACAATCGCAATGCATTATGGGATTACATATGGGATGGCTTAATCAGGTATCGCCATCTAGTATCCAAAAGAGAAGATAAGTGTAATGCAACAGCTACAACAGTATATTTTTCTCAGAAATACAAATTCCAGTTGTAACTCATTAAAGGGTCCAAGACATTAAATTATATTAAATTTCTATATTCTTTGGAGTAATGGTATGACTAGTGTGAATCCTAACCTATTCCTTTTATTTTCAAAAACTTGGGGGATTTATGAAGATTTGGACATTAAATGTTTGAAGATTACAGTACTTTCTCTTTATAAGTGAAAATAAACTAAATTAGTTTTCATTGGAAAAGTTCCATTTTAATATAATTTACTCAAAATTACGGAAAGATAATTCATACTTAAAATAAGTAATTTGTGAAAGGAATATGTACCAAAATTGGGATTCGTTTTCTTGCACCAAACATATGTTATTATACATATTGTTACGAAACTCCTGCCGGGGTTCGTTTGGATAGTGGAAGTGATATGGTGTAAAGAACGCTCAATCAGCAGGCAGAAATAGAATAAAAACAACGACGTTTATTTACACGAAGACACACAGGGCAGCACAAAAGCGACAACTATATACAGCACAGAAGACGATTATCTTCACTCGAGACGTGTAGCATACAACAGCAGCATACAACCAGAATCTACTGCAGACAGTAGCGCACAGCTCAGTTCAGCACTAGCTTGCCTCAGTCGCTTCCGACTCCTCCGTCTTCTACTTCTCCGACTCTGGCTCGGATTACTGACTTCGCTTCTCTGGAACTCGGACTACTGGCTTGACTTTTCTGGCAGCTGCAGCCCCTTTTATAGGTGTCAGGAGGCGGGGCTAGAAGCCTCTCGACTAATCAGGAACGTTCGAGGCGTATCTCGGTTCCTACCGGACGGATCGGGAAAATTCTCGTTCGGGTATTATCTATTTTGGCGCCAAAGTCGCCAAGCTCTGGGACCTTCGACGCGCCACTTGGACGCCGTCTAGTACCGATGACTTTAAAACAGTCTTTCCGACGATGGAACCAACTATGCTGGGAAGCCGAATTGCAGGTTTGTAACAATATTCTCATTGCCAATATTAAAAGCGGGAGTACTCATCTCGAAGTATGTTGCCTACTCTCCAATAAAATTATCATTCTCGAGTGGACCTTGGGTAATGCTATGAACGCCACGAGTGCTCAGATTTGCATTTCAGCACATGAAAGTATGTGCTTCGTGGTAAAGATAACCGGTACTTGTGTATTAACGGAAGGAAATTGGCGAACAATATTATGAAAGATCGCTCTTTGTCGTAAATGTAAAGCCGATCTTGGGGGAGGAATCACTAGATTATGATTAATAAATAAAATCGAATCGAGAAGTTGGATGTCTTTTGTCGGATCATAAAATTCGGAATTTGACATAAAACTACAATTGTGGCCACAAGATAGCATAGCAAATTCAATTTATTTATCTTCCTGCTTTTGTGAGTTATCGCGTTTAAATGCATACGAAGGTACAGATTGACAGCACTTAACTCCTTGATAGATATGATTCCAGATTTTTAGATGCTAAAATTGTTAACCAAACCTCACTTGCCTAAGTGGTTGTTGCATTTTTGAATTGAAGAGGGAAGTGAAAAGTGAAGGCGGACAACCCCCTGATGGATTTGGTTCCTAGCTTGACATGGATCTATTTTAGATACTAAAACTGCGTGCCTAATTTCATCTTCTAACATAAGTATTGATGTGTTATATTTTGTGCAAATTGTATTCAGACAGCTGGACCGATAGACTTCCTCTCAATGAATTTCATTCAAAATTTGATAGAGACCAGCAAATTTAGTATAAAGTTCATATACTATATTTCATCCATCTAGTTTAAAGCGATTTTGAGTTATGTTGCTCTCGTATTGACAGATAGACAGAATGGCGTATAGATTAGAAGTGTGTTTTTCAATCTTGGGAAAATTTCATCAAAATTTTGATTTCAAAATTTTTTTAGGCCTACAATATTTTCTTTTTGTACATACCTCTTACACGAGATAGTAAAAAATGAGTAAAGATGCATAATCTTAACAGCAACAATAACAACAAAAACTGAAAAATTCAATGTTGCCTATATTTCGAAAATAATTTTGTATAGACAATGGGATAAAACCAGCAAGATGGCTCCCCCTTTGGTATTCTCATATTTCTTTTCGGCGCGTTTTTTCTTTCAAAGCACAGTAATAATAATAATAATAATAATAATAAAAA
Organism: Argiope aurantia; assembly: GCA_026543865.1. Lineage (NCBI taxonomy): Eukaryota > Metazoa > Arthropoda > Arachnida > Araneae > Araneidae > Argiope > Argiope aurantia. Next base: position 94,167 of record JAPMOR010017207.1, read on the forward strand.
CTTAAACAGGAATACTGAATTTCTTTCTTATTTTTTATATTTCTTAAAATTTAATATAGATCTACAATGCTGGCGGAAAAAAAATCACATACCAAATTTTATTTATTGCTGTATTCCGGATCGAGTTCACGTACTCAAACATATACAAATAACAAGATGTTCAAACTTTCAATAGACTGGTTCCAAAATCTGATACAGTTCTGTAACTCTAATGATAACTATATCCTGCATCACTAGCTGCCTTTGGCTGCCAGCAGATTTGTCGAGAATATTGGTTGTTATTAATTTATGATAAATCGATTGATATAATTTTCATTTTCATGATTCCGCCAAATAATCTAACATTAAAGTCGTGTTATTTAATTGTTTTACTTAAGTTATGTTTATTGTAAACTTGCACTTTTCTAATGGAGACTGTCCAATACTAACATACCGCTATTAACGATGTAAATATCCACTTCATCTATCTTCCAAATGCCGCGAAATTGTAACTCCACTTTTTTATTTGTTTTGTAAATTACATGGATATTAAACAGAATCCTGTTTTCAACAATGGAAGAAAATCACGCTATAAAATATTTGATAAAACAAATGATATAAAATAATTGAAAAACAATATTAAAATATTTAATAATTCAAACAATGAAAACGGTTTGGATATTTGTGTAGGCATATATATATATATATATATA
>JAPMOR010017212.1:0-10187 GCA_026543865.1 Argiope aurantia
ACACACACACACACACACACACACACACACACACACACACACACACAATTTAAATCGTGGGTAAAATGACCCCAAAATGCTTTTACTATGAGTATAACTCAAACAGCATGAGCGAACTTTTTGGAAGCTTTACAAGAGTTTCGATTATGAATCACCGCTGCTTGTACTACTAAACAGCAGTGAAGCTATAAAATGTGCAAAATGAAATTTTAAAAAAATTGGCCCATATTTAAAACTGTAGATGACAAAGAGCAGTTTGAAAATCGAAAATAAAGTGACATTTTGGTGAATAGTTATTTTTCCCCTCGTTTTAACACAAGTTATAAAGTCAATTTCGAAAATTGCGAACAAAAAATAAAATAAGTGCATTTTAAGTGTTTTGTACTTAGTATTAATGTATACCATGTGCCTTTTTGTATTAAATTGAAAACGCTGCAAAACATTCCAATTGACATTCTAATGTTTTTGACACAAAAACACTTTTTCTGGAATTTTCCGCCATATGTCTCTGTAATGGAATTTAAAGTCTCATCATGTAGACAATAAATTCCATTTTCAGAAGAAAGTATATGACAGATTAAAATATGTTCATTAAAATAAAGTTCTGTAAATTTAAAGTTAGTATTAATATTAGTATTTTAAGAATACATTTTTAAAAGTAAAAGCGAGGAAAATATATCTTTCGTTCTACTATAATTACGGAACAGTCCAACAAAAAAGTTTCATTTATCGAAATATACAGATATTAGTCGAAATCTTTCGGTTGATATTGAAAAAATAAAGTATTTTTTTAAATTCATACAAATTATATTTGTGTAAGGGATCGCCTCCATATTTATTTTCGAATCAACTTCAAATTTTCTAATGCGAAATCTGATTTTTTTTTACCAAATGCTTTTTCACATGCAGAACCTCCATATAAGAAATGATATGTAATTTGATATAAAACAACCGGAAAAATTATTGGTATATAAAGCCAGATTTACAAAAACTGTATGATTCCACGTTTCGTTATATTGCTTTAGAATTTTAAAAAAAATTCTATAACTTAAATATTTATAAAATATCAGAATTATTTTTTAAGTAGCTGAGAAATTATGATTAGACGGTTATGTAAAAATTAATTTTCCAATGTTATATAATTTTCGTGATGAAAGTTAAAAGAAAAATGGAGAAAAATTAAAATGAAATCTACGATTGCAAATTTCAAGTTATCATGTGAGAACGTTATTATTTTTTAAGTCATTATTTGTCTTTTTTAGTTTAAGTCATTTACCAGTTTAAACCGATTTGAAACAATCACGAGACTCCGCTATCGGTCTCTTCCTCTCTCTCTCTCTCTCTCTCTCTCTCTCTCTCTCTCTATATATATATATATATATATATATATATATATATATATATTATTTGCAATCGTAGACTGTATTCTTTAATCATATGCAAAAGCGTCATTCTGTAATGCAGCTTTTGCATTCAATTATTTTTTTATTTGCAAGTATTTCAAAAAAAACAAAAAAAAACTAGCATATGTTACTTGAAATCTCTATTATTATTTTTAAGATGGCTCCATATTAAACATTAATGTTAGATTCGAAAATGTATTATTTTACTTTATTCTTTCATAATTTACATTAACATACTTTCACAAAATTTATCAGATCTGGCACTCCGTCTTAACATATGACAAAAATAGCCATAAACAAATATGCCAAATCGAGAAAAAAAATGCATTTTGTATCTGAACTAATAAATGTTTAAAAATAATGTTAAACGGGACCTATTGCCACTCATTCAAATTATTATATACAAAGAATCTATAAAAAAATAATGTAATTATATTACTTAGGTATTAATACCACAGGTTGTGAGTCCCTGCTCTATTTGATTCAATTGCAAATTTCTTATAATTTTTTTTGACAGTTAAAAGTGACCTAATAATTATTTACATCATTGTGATAATTTTGTTATTCACAGCATTAATAAAAAATCACTCAAATTTAAGTGGTAAAAATTTAAAAATTAATTTTCTTTTGTTGTGATCAAATGATTCTTTAACTTGATAATGTGACAAAACGGGAACTACATGGCTTCTAACTTTTCTAATAATAAAGAAAAATGTGTGTGAGTGCTGGCACTCTTCAAAAAAGAAACCGTTTCACTTACTGCTAATTGATTTGGCACAGATATAACTTGGAGGGAGAAAAGGGGCAACTCGTGGCAATTTTTTTCAAAATTATTATTAGAATTTTAATTAATTCGAAATTAAATAAAATATTAGTTTCTTTCGCCATAAATCCTAAAAATATTTACTACAGTTTAAAATTTAAAGAAAAAAAAACCTTTTAATGATTCAAATTCAACGTCATTCCCGTTTTTCCTATTCGTTCTACAGTCGGATTCTTTTCCGAATTTTTAAAATATTCTTTTGCATAATTTTTAATTAATTGTTGTACTGAAAGTCAAGCTGTTTCATTATTCTATGAAATGCTTAGTTTTGTAATATTCTAACATTTTTATAATTTAAAAGATAAAGATTCTATTTAACCTTCTATTTTAATTGGGGAGGTGAAAATTTGATTTTACCGGGGAAGTGCGGTTTCCAAGACACTATTTTCTTTACACTCAAATTAAATCTTCTAGTGAAAGTATTAGTATGAAAATCAGTCAATATATTGTGCATACAGTTTTCTTGATATTAAATATGTTTTAGAAATTTTCCAAAATATATTATCATTAAAAAAATTAATTATATTTCAACATGCATATGAGGATCAGTGGAATACGAAAACAATCACAGAAAAAATCTTCTTTCAATTATCCTCATCACTAAAAGTACTTTCTGCTTCACTTAAAAGTCTCTGGAGCTCTGCTCCATAATGAGGATCAATAATGTGGATAATATTTCGAGGACTAAATTGTAGAGCCATCTTCTGAGCCTTGTATAATACTGGAACATTAAAAGGGAAGTGCGGTCTCACAGACGCCACGCAAAGAAAAAGCTTAAATATTTTTTAAAGTATCCAGTGAAACCGGTTGAAAAAGTGCGCATGTTGTGAAGGTCAGGAAACAGGAAGCTACGGGGTCAATCTATTCGTCTGAGCTAAAAATAGCATAGTTGTCCATTCTTAACGGTCTGAGATACTGTATCTCTCCAGTTAAGGGTTATTACTATGTGATTTATATAAAAAAATTAAAACATGAATTTACAATATCGAGAAAATTATAAGAGATTCAATTGATAATAATAGAATCAATATTCCCGACGAACTGGTTGCTAAAGGCTACTAATATTTTTAAAAACAAACAAATAAATGACTTCCTACTGCCAGGGAAGTCCAGAAGGAAGAGAATTATTCTGAATTCCATGAAACAGCATTTCTTGGATATGTTCTGTAGTTCTGCAGTTCAGGTACCCTGATTGAACAGTGTGATAGCCAAGAATTGGAATCTAGATTGAAAAAAATAAAAGAAAAGAAGATAAATGCAGAATCGCATGTATTTAAATAAACAAAAGTTTACCATTTGTTTTATGCACGTAATATTCTTAACTAAGTCTTAATTATCTAGGGTAATTTAATGGATCCAAAATATATATACCTATACATACAAAAAAGAACTTATGAAAATTGAATGATGCATGAAGTAAAAGAAAACCAGAGTAGGTGGTCTCACCGAAAATTTCTTGTATACTCTCTAATAAATGTACTTATGTCTCACAAATCGTAAGCCGTTGGAGAACAGTAATTACGAAAAAGAATATAAGAGTACCTTCTTTTTTTTATTGATTACTGGGCTGTGGTTAATACATAAATATTTGAAATTAGAATTTGTATTTTAGACGCCTTTTTTTAGACCGATTGAAACAAAAATTTGACACCGAACCATAACTGTAATCACCAAATCGTATACAAAATTTCTTATATTCAAGTCATGTGTACTTCCTTAGGGAATTGTTGTACCGTGGTAGGTGATGGCCTTTAGGACTCCACCACAGTTCACACCAGTGTTTCTGTAGCGGCGGTCCGGTTATTCTGTAATTTTATAGGAGTGCGTTCGGGCTTATTGGAGAATCAGTAATATGACTTATTCCAGTCATGGCTTTTTGAATCGCACTTTCATGAATGCCAAGGTACTTCCAGCTGTTTGACAGATGTCATTACAAATTTGAAACAAATCCAAAATCTAGATTTTAGACATGTGAACCAAACTTTATCCCCCTACTTTTCTTCGCACATTGGGTTGAAACCTAAAAATTTGGTGTTAAACCATATGCGAAATATCATCCGTCTTATTCTAGTGGTTTTTGAATTATCGTGTTCAGAGACAAACATCATTCTAAAAATTTCGCCTTTCTGACTCATATAGATCAGGTAGTAAAAACTCATCAAGATCGCGATATTGAATTGCTTGATGATTAAATTGCATATTTCTCTTCGTATACTTCATATATATAATTTGCACATATACTCTTTGTATGCTTCATATATATAAGTTGCATATATACTCTTTACATGCTTCATATATTTAATTTGCCCGTATACTCTTCGCATGATTCATATATATAATTTGTTTATATACTCTTTGTATGCTTCATATATATAATTTGCCCATATACTCTTTGTATGCTTCATATATATAATTTGCACACATACTTTTTGTATACTCCATATATATAATTTGTACTCATCTCTTTGTATACTTCATATAAATAATTTGCACATATACTGTTTGTATAGGAGAAGTTAAAAATTGGGAACATTCTATTGATTTAAGATATATATAATGTATATATGTTTGAAAACTGATACTTCAAAATCAACATTTGAAAATGTAATCAACTGGAACGTCTATAAAAAAATATTTTTTGGTGGGAAGGGGGGGGGCATTTTTCGAAAACACATTTTTCATATCTCGATATGTATAGATAAAAATTTCTTCACTGCAAACACAAGAAATCTTATACTACATTATTTGCAAACATAATTATTATATATTCTTACGTGGTAGTATATACTTAATAGTATAATTATAAAGTTAAATCCAAATTGAAAATATGAAAAATATAAATATTTTTTTTTAATTTTCACGTTGCATGTTATTAAACATTTTTAATAACTTTTTATTTGGAGTATATTAAATGCTAAAGCAATTATTCATTGTGTTCCTATTGAACTCAAGTTCATATTTGTGAGATGCTTTGTAACTTTTTTCTTTTTTACTTTCTAATATACGAAATGTATCAAGGGGATAAAAACCGTTCCGCGCTACCACGGAAAGGGAGTGCAATAGCTTCTGAGGGCAGAAGTCTGACTTCTTGCTCATATGAAGATGAAACTCACATTCGCTTGCACAACCCCCTTTTAAAGTGGGGGGGGGACATTCACACACCTCACAGATAGAACAAGTATGAAGAACAACCATGCCTGAACCGGGATTCGAACCCGGGGCGCCCAGATAACGAGGAAGATACGCTACCCCTATGAAAAGACGACGGCCTCTATTAACAGATAAATTATAAATTTTATTTTAAGGCATTTGTGTATTGACCGCATATCAGAAATTAATCGTTAAAAATAAACAAAGAGAACATAATCGACTCAAGTATCAAGAATGTATCCTAGATTCACGTCAAACATCAGTATTTCATATTTATTTTTACGAACTTGTAATTTTTCTTCCCAGCACGAATAGTGTCATCATAAGAAAGAAAGTTTTACAATCATCTCTATTGGATGATGTCGGATGACGAGCCAGTAGTCCCAGAGCTTGGTGACAAACTTGGAGATCTTTTGGCGACTTGGCGAATAACTTGGCGATTTTGGCAACAAAAGGGATAATGCTCGAAACTTTGAGAACTTTGTCGATCCGTCCATTCAGAACCGAGATACGCTTGATTGGTCTTGAAGTTTCTAGCCCCTCTTCCCGGGAACTATAAAAGACCGGCACTCTCAAGCTGTGGTGTCTTCAAGAGTGGTCGTCGTGAATTGTTGTCGGAGTTGGACACAATTAACGAGTCTTCGAGAGGATAGTGAAGAAACAGCGGAGTGCCAGCGTTGTGTGGAGTGAGTGTTGAACTACTATGTGCCGAAACCTGTTGTCTACTGTGGAAACAGCGTCGTATCTTGTGTATAATAGCCAATTGTGAGAAATAGTGAGTCGACAGCTAAAGCGAGAAGATACATGAGAAGTTTAGCCGTTGGAGACACCATAGAGCGAAGCTCCAAGGTTCTCCTCTCCTGCTGAATTCTGTCTGGCCGCTTCGTGTGCTATGGAAGATTACTACTTGTGGGCTACTGTGTGCTGTCCTGTGTTCGTCTCTGTACTCTTCGCCTTTGTATTAGTATGTTCGTGTAAATAAACGTCGTTGTTTTCTACTGAGGCATGCTGATTGTGTTTTCACACCATACACCCACTATCCAGCGAACCCGGCGGAGGAAATCCGTAACACTAGTATTAAATAAATTATAAATCTGACTTTCGGGTACTAGTAATCGTAAGTAAGAATTTTATCGTTAAAATATCAATAAAGGCGACATAACAGCTTCTGTAAAAATTCTAGATTCATGCCAAACATCACTATGTCTGTCTGTCTGTTGCTTGCCAATGTCATGGAAAGTGTTCTCTGCCTTTCCCAAGTTCCACAATTTTAGGAAGAAGAAGAGGCATAAGACCCTTAATGGAGTGTATATTTAGAAAATTTGAGCATACCTCCCCCCCCCCGATTTTTTGATCTACTAATTTGTATTTAAAAATTTAAGCCTTTTTGCATCAATTCGACTTGCTATTAGAAACCAAAGATTCTTATATTGCTTTATAATGAAAAATACATAATTATTTCTATTTATTCAATTTCTCACTCTATATAAGATTTACTTACAAATTTTTCACCCTTATTTACAATTCAAATGATTATCGCTGAGTGAACTAAATTTTTATTCTTCGAGTTTCATATTATCCTGTGGGTTCATCATTCATTATTCTACGTCTTTCGAATTTTTAGAGCAATATTCCCTAATACAGCGATTCTCAATCTGTGGGGCGCGCCCACCTAGGTGGGGTCGAGCACACTAGAGGGGTGTATGTGAGAATATCCAAAGAGAGAATATTATTTAAAAAAAATTGATTAACTGACTAAAAGGAAAGCACACATACACATAGAAAACAAAATACATTTTGACATATTTAATAATTTATTAAAGTAAAACAACTTACTAAGTCAAAACTTACTTAATCAAATCATACTAAATTAAAAACAAATTTAACAATCATTAGTGACTTTCTTGGGCCTGTCTTGCAGAGCAAAGTTTTTCGGAGGAAGGCTTAGTATTAGAAATAGCCATTCTCAGTTCTGTTTCTATATTTTTTCTTCAAAGAAGCCACAGCAGTAAATCCAGTTTCACAAAGGTAGGGTGTTGAATGGTAATAGAATGTGAAATGTCCTTGTTTTTAGTGCAGTAAAATCATCCTTACTCCTGCCCAAAATTCAAATAGTGATTTATTACTAAATTATCTTCTAATTTCGTCACTTATCGGGAAGTCTATGAATTTTTATTCTTCATCAATTGAGAGTCCTTCGGGGGTCTTATGAAATGAATCCCTAACCCACTCGTAACTTGCTATGTTTGTCGTCAGCATGAAAATACTTTTTACAATTCTTTGCAAGCATGGTTAAAGGATTTTCAATGGTTACAAAAACAACTTTTACATGTATTTCCTCAGCTTTATAAGTTTCAATACAATCATCCACATTTGCAAACATTGTTAGGTTTTTGGCTTTAAATTTCTGCTCCACAATTCCAATTTTCTACAAAAAGCATTAACTTTATCACTCGTACCCAACATATGTGTATTTGCTCCTTGGAGTTGAAGATTCAAGTTATTTAATTTCTCGAATATGTCGACCAAGTACCTCAATTTCATCACAAATAAACCATCGCGAAACTTCTCGGCCTCCTGTCTGTTTTCTTCTTCTAGGAAAATGGCTATTTCTTCTCTTAATTTATAAACACGTTGCAAAAATTCCCACGTGATGACAATCTTGCCTCGCAATAAAATAGTAACGCTGAATGTACTGAACCCATGTCTTTACAAAGCGCGGAAAAGATTCTCGATTTCAGAGGTCTCATTTTTATATAATTTACTACAGTTACAACCGTAGTTAACACAATATTCAAACCAGGACTCATTTCTTTCAAAGCCAACGCTTCTCTGTGTATCATGCAATGTGTGCACTGAGGCGATTTTTGTTTCACAAGTACATATATACCTTGGAATCTTCCGGACATTGAACGAGCATCATCGGTGCATATTCCGACGCAATTTTTCTATTCTATATTTGCCTCACTCATAAAATCATTTAAAATAGCAAATAATGCTAGCGCTGATGTTTTGAGTTCTATTGGTTTGCAGAAAAGTAGTTCTTCTACTGCTGACATATTATCACAAATTCGAACATAGGCAATTAAATGAGCATTTTTATTATCTGTTTCTTCGTCAAGCTGTATTGAAAACAATTTGTCACGCAACTTCGAGAAAAACTGACACTGTGTATCTTCAGCTATATCGACAATTCGACGAGCAACAGTATCATTTGAAAGAGGTATGGACTGCAATTATTTTGAAAAATTATCTCCAAACATAGTTTTTACAATCTCAATTGCTGCTGGCAAAATAAGTTCTTCACCAAAAGTGTGAGACTTTTTACATCAGGCTATTTTATATAAACTTTGTAAGATGCAATTGAAGCTTTTTTATTCACAGACAAAGTTTCTTTAAAAAATGATTTTTGTTTTTTATATGATTTTAATTTTAATTCGAAGAATTCTTTTCGCTTGTTGACGCTCTCACTATAAATTCTTTCCGAATGTCGTTTAAGTTTATTAGGTTTCATGCTGTCTGCGGCCAACATTTTTGAGCAAATGATACGCAGGGGCCTTTTTTCTTCATTTACTTCAGTACTGGTAAAATCAAAATTTAAGTATTTTTGAGAATATTTCCTTGGTTTTATTTTCGGAACCACGCTCGTCTGTGTACTTGTTGATGCTTGACTATCGTCTAATGCTTGCTTACTTCCGCTTAAAAATCTATCCATGAGTCTGCATAAATCTGCTGCCTTGAATATTTAATACGGTGAATTGCAATGAACACGAAAGCATATATAACATACAAATTCCTGATAGATTCGATAGCGATAAAAGGATCGTCTCGAATGAGACTGGCTGGAATTGAAACTTGCGTTATCGAAGATTTTTACTTCTTTCTATGAGAAAACATTTGCTCCGCGCATGCTCGAAATGGTATCGGTCCTGTGTATTCCCTTCCACAAACATTGCTATTTTTTTTTCTTTTTTGTTTAGTCATGATTCTGTTTTATTTCTGTTATTTTTCGAAAAAATGTATTCCCAGTTTCTAAATTTAGCTCATCCCGTCTAAGTTAACTTTCATTGACGAATTTTTCTACTTTCATATTCTTTTAACATTATCTCCCGGTTTGGCTTTCATTTCAAATATAACATTTAAATTTTCTCCGCTTTCATTCGCTTCATCTGTTCACCGGTCGCTTGTCCAAAATGCAAGATGTGGTTTCTCGCCAACGTTGTCTAGATTTTACTTTAATTTTGGCAGTTAGTTAAAAATAATTTGAAAACAGTATCCAAAATACTCAATATACATTATTGGTGTATACATTTAATTGTAAGCGGAGGCACGATGAAAATTATGATTGAAAACTGGGCCACGAATGAAGAAAGATTGAGAAACACTGCCCTAATATTTAAATGGAATTACCAACAGAAAAATCAGGCACAATAATTGGTTTACTTTTAAAATCGAAGAGAAATTTCAATGGTTTCGCAAATTTTATTTTTAAAATGATATAATTCCATAGGGAAAATTGAAAATCAACTTTAGGTTCAAATAAATATGATACAAAATTAAAACAATATTTACAGTTATGGATTTAATATGTGTTTTAAAACGCAATTTTTAAAAAATTAAAACATAATTTTTAAAAATTTGAAACATAATTTTTAAAAATTCATACTCACCATTAAATTTGTTACATTTTTCTTACACATATATGGATGTCTTTTGCAAAATGATTTCATTTTTCTTGGTTTCTCACAATAGTTGGAATTTTCCGCACAAAATTTAGATCTCTTGATCCTGAATAACAATAACAAATAACT
>JAPMOR010017212.1:15187-64965 GCA_026543865.1 Argiope aurantia
AAATGATTCTTTAACTTGATAATGTGACAAAACGGGAACTACATGGCTTCTAACTTTTCTAATAATGAAGAAAAATGTGTGCGAATGCTGGCACTCTTCAAAAAAGAAACCGTTTCATTTACTGCTAATTGATTTGGCACAGATATACCTTGGAGGGAGAAAATGGGCAACTCGTAGCAATTTTTTTTCAAAATTATTATTAGAATTTTAATTAATTCGAAATTAAATAAAAGATTAGTTTATGTCGCCATAAATCCCTACAATATTTATTACAGTTTAAAATTTAAACTTTTTTTTAATTAAATTATTGATTCAAAATCAACGTCATTCCCGTTTTTCCTATTCGTTCTATAGTCGGTCTCGTTTCCGAATTTTTAAAATATTCTTTTGCATAATTTTTAATTAATTGTTGTACTGAAAGTCAAGCTGTTTCATTATTCTGTCAAATGCTTAGTTTTGTAATATTCTAACATTTTTATAATTTAAGAGATAAGTATTCTGTTTAACCCTTAATTGGGGCGGTGAAAATTTCATTTATTTTGCTAGGCGCGGTTTACGAGACCCCATTTTCTTCACACTCAAATTAAATCTTCTGATGAAAGTGTAAATATGAAAATCAGTCAATATATTGTGCATGCATTTTTCTTGATATTAAATATGTTTTAGAAATTTTCCAAAATATATTATCAATAAAATATTAATTATATTTGAACATGCATATGAGAATCATTGGAATACGAAAACAGTGACTGAAAAAAATCTCCTTTCAATTATCGCCATTACTAAATTCACTTTCTGGTTCATTTAAAAGTCTCTGGAGCTCCTCTTCATAATGAGGATCAATAATGTGGATAATACTTCGAGGACCAAGTTTTAGAGCCATCTTCTGAGCCTCATATAATACTGGAAAATTAAAAGGGAAGTGCGATCTTACACACGCCGCACAAAGAAATAGCTGAAATATTTTTTAAACTATCCACTGAAACCGGTTGAAAAAGTGCGCATGTTGTGAAGGTCATGAAACAAAGGCCAGGATGTCCTGGTTGGTAGAGAGTTGGATTCGTGTTCGTTAGGTTGCGAGTTCAATGGCCGAAGATTCCCCGCGTGCCTGGTGATTGACGCGCGTATAAATCTGTCGTGGTCACAAAGTCCTCCATGTCGAGAGTAATACTACTGGGGGTGCTGGATCAGGGGTGATCGTTCTCTGATTTAGGTCTAAATGCCGATCTGTGGATGTGAAAGAATTGCGTGAATGAAGTCCGCCCCGTAAAAAGGGCTGTGATGTGTATGTGTGTGTAGTTATGTTGTACTCTTGGCCTTAGTTGGCTCTACGTTAAAAACAAGAGGCGCTGCACCTTGGGCTTAAATCGGCTGTGTTAAAACAGCAGGCTTGCCCATGGCAAGTGCTATAAGTAACAACAACAGGTCATAACACAGGAATCTACGCGTCAATTCATTCGATTGAACTAAAAATTGAATAGGGGGTCCATCCTGAACGGTCTGAGATACCGCATATCTCCAATTAAGAGTTAATATAATGTGATTTATATAAAAAAATTAAAACATGAATTTACAATATCGAGAATATTATAAGAGATTCAATTGATAATAATGGAATCAATATTCCCGACGAACCGGTTGCTAAAGTCTACTAATGTTTTTTAAAACAAACAAATAAATGACTTCCTACTGCCAGGGAAATCCATAAGGAAGAGAATTATTCTGAATTCCATCAAACAGAATATCTTGGATATATTCTGTAGTTTTGCAGATCAGGTAAGGTGATTGAACAGTGTGATAGTCAAGAATTGGAATCTAGATTTAAAAAAAAAAAAAGATAAATACAGAATCGCAAGTACTTAATAAGCACAAGTTTAGCATTTGATTTGAGCATGTAATATTCTTAACGCTTAATTATCTAGGGTAATTTAATGGATCCAAAATATATATACCTATACATACAAAAAAAAACTTATGAAAATTGAACGATGCATGAAGTAAAAGAAAACCAGAGGGGGTGTTCTCACTGAAAATTTCTTGTATACTATATAATAAATGTACTTATGTCTTACATATCGTAAGCCGTTGGAGAGCAGTCATTACGAAAAAGATTATAAGAGTACCTTCTTTTTTTATTGATTACTGGGCTGCGGTTAATACATAAGTACTTAAAATGAGAATTTGTATTTTAAACGTCTTTTTTTAGACGGATTGAAACAAAAATTTGACACCGAACCATATCTGTAATCACCAAATCTTATAAAAAATTTCGTATATTCAGATCAGGGGTACTTCCTTAGGGAAGGGTTGTACCGTGGCCGGTAATGGCCTTTAGGACTCCAACATAGCTCACACCAGTGTTTCTGTAGAGGCGGTCCGGTTATTCAGTAATTTTATGCGAGTGCGTTCGGGCTGATCGGAGAATCAGTGATATGACTTATTCCAGTCATGGCTTCTTGAATCGCACTCTTGAATGCATATTTCTCTTTGTATACCTCATATATATATAATATGCACACATACTGTTTGTATACTTCATATATATAATTTGCACATACACTCTTTGTATACGTCATATATATAATTTGCACATATACTCTTTGTATACTTCATATATATAATTTGCACATATACTCTTTGTATGCTTCATATATATAATTTGTACACATACTTTTTGTATGCTTCATATATATAATTTGTACATATACTCTTTATATATTTCATATATACAGGGTGCTGCCGAATTCCACCGACAAATTCAGAGGGGTGATAGTAGGCATCAAGAGGATAAAGAATCACCAAACTAAATGGGGTCCCAAACGACGTTTAATAGGTGGAAATCGCAAAATATAGGGAATCGGAAAACTGATGGAAACTGTAAAAAATTAATAAAAAAATAACAAAAGGTGTCTCAACTATGAATTTTTTTAAGTGAAAGCACATTCTTGAAGGCTATCGTAAATTATTGAAAACGAAAAAGTAGTTTAGAACACTTATCTGCAAAAATATTAAAACTTTAAGAAAAATAAAAGGGTGAAAATATACGGAATTTTATACTCATTAATTTGATTTAAGTCTGTAGTGTGAAAACTGTGGAGGTTTTAAGATATTCAAGGAAAACTAAAATGTTTGCCAGGAAACATCGCTGCAACATTGGTACAGATGTTTACAGAGGATGTTGCCAAATTCGAATGGTAAATTTAGAGAAGTGATAGTAGGCATTAAAGAGATGAAAAATTATCATAAAACATAGGGTCGGAGGAGACGTTTATTCTGTGAAAATCGCAAAAACAGACATCGAAGAGACAATTAGCCTGGCGAAGAGATTGGCCCTAAGAATGCAAGGATTTGGAACAAGGTAGTCGAGAAGAAGAAGTCTTCTAGTATCTAAATTTTCCATGCGTTAGAGGAATATAAAAGCCGCGATTATTGAAGAATTGATGGTTCGAGAAATATAAAATCAGCTTCTATTCATTAAAGAGCAGTGCAGAATTGATAGTCGATAAGTTTTATTCGCAAACAACATGTTAGATTCACGAATGACGAATATGCCTATATGCATATAATTTACGACCTAGCGAATGGTAATGGACGGTTAACACAAAGAATATACCAATAGCAATATCCAAGTAGGCGGTGTCCACACCACAGCAGCTTTGCAAATATTAATAGACGGTTGCGGGAGACAGAATCCTTCACAATAACGAGACCAAATGCAGGGCTCGAACGCCTCAGTGGCGCAAAGTACCTTGTTTTCTTGCAGCACGTACTTCCGAATTTACTGCAGGAAATGCTGGCCATTGCACACCAGAACATGTGGTTAATGCATGGCGGTGCACCAGTGCTCTTTTTGAATTCTGTGCTTAACTAACTAGATGATACATATCCTGGGAAGTGGATTGGACGTGGCGGACCTGTTGATTGACCTCCAAGTTCCTCGGACCTTAATCCCTTGGATTTCTTCTTCTGGGGCCATATAAAATATCTTGTTTATCAGACACCTTTGGATACATTGAAAGATCTCGTATCACGGATCGTCGTCGCTGCTGGAGAAATCGCAAGCACACCTGGTATGTTTGAGCGCGTCCGGTGATCCTTTAAACGTCGGTGTCGATTGTGTGATGACCTTCGCGGCCGCAACATTGAGCAATTTTTATAAAAGTTTCTCATCGTCTCCTTTCTTATGTTAAAATGTCTGTGCTGCAAATATATGTTGTATCTGTATTCCAGCAAATAAATTTTCACCGTCGTTTGCGAGTTTATATTTCTTTGAAAATTCTTATCGCCTTGATGCCTACTATTACTCCTCAGAATTTTTCCAATAGAATTTTGCAACACCTTCTATAAACATTGGTGCCGATGTTGCAGCGATGTTTCTCGGCAAACATTTTAGTTTTTCTTGGATATCTTAAAACCTCCTCAGTTTTCACACTACAGACGCATCAAATTTAAGAGTATAAAATTCCGTATATTTTCAAGTTTTGATTTTTCTTAAAGTTTTAATATTTTTGCAGATAAGGGTTCTAAACTACTTTTTCGTTTTCAATAATTTACGACCCCCTAGTTCATCAAATCGGCATGTTACTCACATGAAAAATTGTCTTTAAAAATGTGCTTTTACTTAAAAAAATTCATAGTTGAAACCCTTTTTGCTATTTTTTTATTAATTTTTTACACTTTACAAAAGTTTGCCGACTCCTTATATTTTTGCGATTTTCAACCCCTAAACGTCGTTTGGGACCCCATGTTGTATGGTGATTCTTTATCCTCTTGTTGCCTACTGTCACCCTTCTGAATTTGTCGGTCGAATTCCGCAACACCCTGTATAATTTGCACATATACTGGAAAAATTAGCAAAATTCTATTGATTTGAGAAATGTATATTGTGTATATGTTTGAAAACTTACAACTGAAAATCAACATTTGAAAATGCAATCAACTGGAACGCTTATAAAAAAATACCTGTTTTTTTTCGGGGGGGGGGACATGGATGGGAACGTTTTCTGAGAACATATTTTTTTATATCTCGATATGTATAGATAATAATTTCTTCACTGCAAAGATAAGAAATCTTATACTACTTTATTTACGAACATTATTATTATATACTCGTACGTGGTAGTATATACTTAAAAGTATAAATATAATATTAAAGCAAAATTAAAAGTATAAAAAATATAAATATTTTTTTAGATTTTCATGCTACATGTTATTCAACATTTTTAATAACTGTTTACTTGGAGTAGGTATATTAAAAGCTAATTGAATTATTCATCGTGTAATTATTGAACTCAAGTTCATATTTAAGAGACACTTTGTAACATTTTTTTTTACTTTCTCATATACAAAATGTATCAAGGAATAATAACTTAAATTCGATTCTTGGGTACTTATGTATTAACCGCACGCCAAAAACTAATCATTAAAAAATCAACAAAGACAACAACTCGACAACTCATAAATATTCTAGATTCTCGCCAAACATCAGTATTTCGCATCTATTTTCAGATAAATTATAAATTTGATTTTCTGGCACTTGTGTATTGACCGCATATCAGAAATTAATCGTTAAAAATCAACAAAGATGACATGATATACTCAATAGAAATCCTAAATTCACGCCAAACATCAGTATTTCGTATCTATTTTTACGACCCTGTAATTTTTCTTCCCATCACGAATAGTGTCATCATAAGAAAGACCGTTTTACAATCATCTGTATTGGATGCTGTCGGATACCGAGTCAGTGGTCCCGGAGCTTGGCGACTTTGGCCAAGAATTTGGCGACTTTGGAGACAAAATGGATTATGCTGGAGACTTCGAGAATTTTGTCGATCCGTACATTAAGAACCGAGATACGCCTGAATGGTCTAAAAGATTCTAGGCCCACCTTACGGGAACTATGAACGGCCGGCACTCTCAAGCTGTGGTGTCTTCAAGAGTGGTCGTCGTGAATTGTTGTCGGAGTTGTAGACAATTAACGAGTCTTCGAGAGGATAGTGAAGAAACAGCGGAGTGCCAGCGTTGTGTGGAGTGAGTGTTGAACTACTGTGTGCCGAAACCTGTTGTCTACTGTGGAAACAGCGTCGTATCTTGTGTATAGTAGCCAATTGTGAGAAATAGTGAGTCGACAGCAAAAGCGAGAAGAGACAGTGAGGAATGCAACCGTTGAAGAGACCGTAGAGCGAAGCTCCGAGGTTCCCCTCTCCTGCTGGATTCTGTCTGGCCCCTTCGTGTGCTGTGGAAGATTACTATTTGTGGGCTGCTGTCGTCTGTGGTGTGCTACTGTATGCTGTCCTGTGTTCGTATCTGCTAAAATATTTGTCGTATGTGTACTCATCGTCTTTGATTCTTTCTGGCCGCTTCGTGTGCTTTGGAAGATTACTACTTCTGGGCTACAGTCGTCTGTAGTGTGCTACTGTGTGCTGTCCTGTGTTCGTCTCTGCTGTAATATTTGTCGTATGTGTATCGTCGTCTTTGATTGTGTCTGACCGCTACGTATGCTGTGGAATATTACTACTTGCGGGCTACTGTCGTTTGTAGTATGCTGTCCTGTGCTCGTATCTACTGTAAATATCTGTCGTATGTGTACTCGTCGTCTTTGATTTTGTATGGCCGCTGGCTGTGAAAGATTACTACTTGTGGGCTACAGTAGTCTGTACTATGCTACTGTGTGTTGTCCTGTGTTCGTATCCACTGTAAATATCTGTCGACTATATACTCGTCGTCTTTGTATTAGAGTTTTCGTATAAATAAACGTCGTTGTTTTCTACTGAGGCCTGATGATTGTACTTTCACATCATGCACCCACTACAGGCGAAAGAGGTGAAATTCGTAACACTATTATTATATAAATTATAAATACGACTTTCGGGTACTAGTAATCGTAAGTAAGAATTTTATCCTTGAAATATCAATAAAGGCGACATTACAGCTTCTGTAAAAATTCTAGATTCGTGCCAAACATCACTTTGTCTGCCTGACTCTTGCTCGGCAATGTCATGGAACATGTTCTCTACCTTTCCCAAGTTCAACAATTTTATTCGGAAGAAGAGGCATAAGACCCTTAAGGGAGAGCATATTTAGAAAATTTGAGAATACCCCCCCCGCCCCACTCGATTTTTTGATCTACTAATTTGTGGTTAAGAATTTAAGCATTATTGAATCAGTTCGACTTGCTATTAGAAACCAAAGATTCTTATGTTGTTTTATAATGAAAAATAAATAATTATTTCTATTTATTTAATTTTACACTCTATATAATATTTACTTACAAATTTTTCTCCATGATTTACAATTCAAATAACCTCGGCGATTCAAATGATTATTCATTATTCTGCATCTTTCAAATTTTTAGAACTACATTACCTAGTATTTAAATAGAATTGCCAACAGAAAAATCCTTCATAATAATAGATTTATTTTCAAAATCTAAAAGAAATTTCATGAACTTTCAATGGTTTCGCAATTTTATTTTTAAAGTAATATAATTCCATAGGGAAAATTGAAAATCAACTTTAGGTAAAAATAAATATGATACAAAATTAAAACAATATTTGCAGTTCGAGCTTTGATATGTGTTTTAAAACACAATTTCAAAACACACATCATAACATTCTACATAATTTTTAAAAATTTAAAACATAATTTTAAAAAAAATCAAAACATTATTTTAAAAAAATTATACTCACCATTAAATCTGCTATATTTTTCTTACACATATATGAATGTTTTTTAGAAAATGAATTCCTTTTACTTGGTTTCATACAATAGTCAGGATTTTCTGCACAAAATTTAGATCTCTTGATCCTGAATAACAATAACAAATAACTGGCATTAAAAAGTTCTTCCTAGCACATAAAAACGACAGTTTTTCAGTAAATGTTTTATTTATCTAATCATTGACTCTCTATATACTACTAATATATAAACACACACATACACATATATTAATATATACACACCTTTTTTAATTTAATTAATGCAACAAAAGTTCTCTAAAATTATTGAAATCGACAAGTTCCCACACTCCACGTGAAGTGATAAAAATTTCTAAACCTTTCTTTTAAAAGATCCCTATATTTCTTGCCTAAATGGACACGTGTAAAGAAATCCCAGTCAGATTCTCACAGTATATAAACATGGGGATAAATATTTCTTTCGCAATTTTCTTATTACACTCTTGGGTTGTGATGTAGATGTACCTTATCGCTTCTTGTTTATAGATTATGCCTCTCGGAATGGAGTAAACCGAAGTATAAAAATTCAAAGTCGGTGACGACTCTGCTTTAAAAATATGTCTTATATATATATATATATATATATATATATATATATATATATATATATTGTAAACTAATATTAAAAGTAGAAACATATGTGAGAACATTGCATTAATTTGCTCATCAGGGGATGAAATCAATGTGGATAACATAGGGAATTATAACATTTTCCGAAGAAAGTATCGGACAATTGAGTGAAATGTCCCAAATGCTGTAAGAGACTAATATTATAGAGGTGGAAACGCTGAATAAAACTGAGATGCAAAAATGCGATACAAAATATATATTGGATTGTTCGGAAAATAATTTCGTTTTTTGGGGGAAAATGAAAGACAATTTTTGTATAATGAATAAATATTTTATCAAATTATATATTGGCCATTCTGGTCCAACACCTTTTGCCATCTTTCTGGCATGATTGCACACTCATAAAATTTTTGGTCTCTGTTGGCAAAAAACTGTTTCAGGTGATTTTTGACCTCTTCATATGAAGTAAAGGTTTTACCGTCCAAAAACGTTTGCAGCGATCGGAACAAATAATAATCCAAAGGTGCCATATCTGGAGAATATGGTGGGTGTCGCACTGTATCCCATTCAAGCTGTAAAAGCTTCTGGCGAGTGACCAAACTTGTATGAGGTCTCGCATTATCTTGGTGGAACACTACACCTTTTCTTTTGATTAATTCTGGCCTTTTCTGTTGAAGTGCATCATTCAGTTTTTCCAGCTGATGACAATAGACTTCCGAATTAATTGTTGTGTTATCCGGTAAAAGCTAAAAAAAAAAAAAAATTCGATTGCTTTAAAATCCCACCAAACAGACAGCATCACCTTTTTTTTGAGGGATATTGGCTTTCGAAATGCTTTGAGCCGGTTCATCTTTTTTGCTCCATGATCTCTTGCGTTTGACATTGTTATATACAACCCATTTTTTGTCCCCAGTAATGATGTGCTTCAAAAATGGATCCTTTTCGTGACGATTGAGAAGCGAATCACAGACGTCAACGAGACGACACAAATTTCTCCCCATGAGAACATGGAGAACCCATATATCGAGCTTCGAGGTTAAACCGAGGCCTTTCAAGTGGTCATAAACTGTTGAATTCGATAATTTAACCTATCACCGATCTCACGTGTTGTTATTCGCCGATTTGCATCATTGCATTATCGTGTCTTTATCAGCTTCAACCGGCATTCCAGAACGTGGTGCATCTTCGACATCAAAATTGCCGGATCGAAATTTTGCAAACCAGTTCTGGCACTGACGTATTGTCAATACATCTTCTCCATACACACCGGTTCATTTCTTTCTGGCATAAATAACATTTTTACCTTTTCTAAAGTAAAAAAGTAAAATATGACGAAAATACTGCTTATTGCCCTCCATATTTAAAATTGCACCAACCAAAAACTACTGCTTAGAATTAACTGAACGCTTTCACACACAGGCCTTGCTATATCAGCTCTCAAAACATTAAATGATAATGCGCCTTGAGGGTGACGTTGGGTTCGAAAAAAATACAATTAAATCCTCTGGCGGGAAAAAACGAAATTACTTTCTGAACAGCCCAATAATAAAATAATAATTTAAATGCAAGGTAAATATACATTGTAACAATCCTAATTGAAAATGGGAGTAAAGAAAGGTGAATAAAACAAAGACTTAACAAATTCTTGGCTTGGGTGGATGTTATATTATTCTTTATTTTGGGGAGATTGAAGGTTTTTTTAAAAAATAATTCTGGAGTAATTTTTGTCTTTATCATTTCAGATAATTGATCGCTTTCCAGCAACGTCTCGTATTCGTTTTTTTTTTATTATCTATCTTTATATATTCATAATATTTCCAAAAGAATAAGTTTTAATTTGCAGTTTTTGATTATAACCAATATTAAACAAGTAGAATTCTATATTGAAATTGTTGACATTGTATTTGATAAAATATTTTGGAATTTGAAATATTTAAAATAAGGCATTTACTAAAAATTTTTATGTTCTCGTTTATTGAGCATGCAAAGAGCAAACATTGAAATCCTCACACAGTTCGAATTCAAGATTTCGACAAATCTTCATGTTTCATAACCCTGAATCCGAAAACTCCATGTTTGGAATGATCTCTGTCTGTCTGTCAAGCAATATGATAATTCTAAAAAAAGTTTTAATATAGTCAAATGAAATCTGTTATGTAATCTTTACACCCAGTTTGTAAATTTTAATCAAATTTAGAATGAAAACTATTCAAAGAAATATTTTAAAGAATGCGGCTCAAGAAAACATTAAGCGCTGGACGAACAACAGTATAACTTCTTGACTGTAGCAAATTTGAAAGCAAATCTCTGAAGATGTTCCCTGACCTTTTGCGTGCATGTCAAAACGTAACGTCAAACGTAATTTTTGTAATTTCTGCTCGTCATTGTCAATCAATTAATACAAAAGTACGGTTTCTTTTCCTACACTATGAATCATCCACTTCATATGCGTGGAGCTCTAAAAATGAAAATCTGAGCACTTGTTGCATTCACGTCTTTGCTCAAGGTCCACTATTTTATTCGATAGTACAGACCATTCCCGATTATTTGAAACATTTAAAATGCGATATGAAATATATTATTCATATTAAGTAAATAAATAAAGATTATTCAAAACTCGAAAACTTGGTGGTTTCTAGTAATCCCTTTGTTAATAAAAGAATAAAATAAATTCCAATTTTGGTGAATTTGCAAAAATTTTTAGGCCCATTCTGCACACAAATTATTGTGCCAAAAAGCGTAACAAGATATTGAATGCTGCCTGTTAAGTGGCTAAAATTATATTATATACAACTTATTGGCACAGTCTTTATAATAAACATCAAGTATTTCGATAAAATGCAAACTCACAAGTTTCGAAGAATTACAGCAGAAATTCTAAGCGATTATACCAGATTCTCGTATATTTTCACCGAGAACGTTTAGAAAGCCAACTATTGCACATCTCAAGATTTTTGTTTCTTGTCCATTTTTATTAAACTCCGAATATCACTGCAAGATTCCAGGTATTGAAATAATTGTAAAACTTCTGGTAATGATCCCCCCCAACTTTTCTCGCGTACTCTCTAATATAGATATTAACCCAGTAAACGTCTTGCATGAAATTCGAGTTCAATAGTTATGCAACATTTTCCTTTTGCGTGAATTTAGCGTTTTCACTGAAGCTGTCATGTTATCCTTGGCGAGTTATTTGGAGATGAATCCTTGGCATGCGGTTCGTGGTATGAATTTGGTACGCGAATCCTTGCACGAATTTGCGTTTTAGACACGTTTTTCGAAACCGATTGAAACTAAAATTTGACACAGAACTAATTTGTTGTCACAAAATCTCGTACCAAATTCATATATTTAAGTCATTCCGTTTTTGAATTATCTATCACGTTTACACGCTTTGGAAAGTACAGACCTATCGATGTTCAATCTTTTGTTGAATTTAGCTCAAGATTTGAAAGACTCCTAAACTATACATGTTAATTCTGTGACCGAATCATATCTATCTAACTCTCCTCTTTTTATAGATATTCTCTTGATTTATATTCGAACAGACGGACTTCCATGAATCTATTTTGCTCAAAATTTAATAGGTATATAGAAATTTTATTTTAAGACTGTGTACCAAATTTCTCCCGTCTAATTCAAAGCGCTTTTGAGTTACCATTGTCACAGACAGACAGACGAACCCTTTCGAAAAATGAGTTTTCCGAACTCAGGGAGGTCTAAAATGCAGAGATTCGTCAAATCTAGAATTCGATTATTTTTTTTTTGTGGAATTGTGGTTCAGTTCTAAGGGCTATCACCGGCCACGATACAACCCTTTCCTAAGGAAGCACGTCTCGTCATCGATGGGAGGAGCCAGACCCCCACCTTTTAGTGTACCCTCCAGGTTAGTGAGAACCAACCCCCATTCCGGAAGCTTCTTATTCTTCTTTCGAAGTTTTCCCTGGGGAAATTAGACTATAAAATAAAAAACTACGCAATGAAATGAAGACACACAATATAGAGCATGTATGTACTTATCCATGCACACCAATGTGTGCGAGCATGCTTCACGTAATTTGGCTTTAAATGAATTATCTCAGGAATATTGTCCTTTGGATCGAATGAAACACATTCAGTGTAAAGACGACACAGGTAGTAACTTCAGGAGATTTAGATATCGACATATAAAATATGCATATGACTGAAAGAGGTTATAAATGTCTACGACACATTCAATGAAATGAAGGAGTTATTCAAATATAGAACATACATGTAGCTATCCATGCATATCAATGTGTGCGAACATACATTATAGTGTCTGCCTCGAAATGGATTCCCTCAAGGATATCGGCTGTAGTAACCTCAAGAGATTTCGATAAAGACTTACTATATGTCCATTAGGAGAACACTTCTCACTAAATGCCTTCGTTTACGGCGGTAGGGAAGATACATTTCGATATCCGACGGAAGTCAGAATATTATTTGGCGTAAATTGGCGACTATAAGAAAACTGCTTTTATATCGTCTCAAATGAAGACACATAAATAACTGTTTAAAAGGATTTGTCTTTTCAGCGGCAGTAGCACGTCCCTTTATACATACGTAGCTCACTTCTTTTATATTTTATTAATTTAACTGAATAAAATTGAGTGCATTCGTTTATTAATTTTCTTTCTTCTCTCTTAAATTTTGCCATCTTTTAGCTTAAGAAAAGAAAGACATTAAAATTACAAACTAATAAAATTTTGCATAATGCTGCATGAATATTTTTAGATATAAGCTCTGTGAAGCTAGTTATGTTAATTATGTTCAAATTAAATTTTTTAAAAATCTGATAATTGATACGATGATAGTTATCAATTTTACGTTTGGGGAAGTATACATTTCAAATAAAATAAATAAATATAAATTTCGAGAAGGCCTCATGCATATTTAATAATGAATTACTTTTTATAAGAATGTAAACAATTTTTTATAAAAATCTTGAAATAATTAGAATTAAGTGTAGTGTCACCTTTATGCTAAAATAGAAAGTTTACCTTGAGATTTCTAAGGATAATTTGGTGCCAATTACTTGCATGAATTAAATACAAATGAAATGAAGTAGATTATCATTTTTGGTAAGAACTCATCCTATTTTATATTTCTTTATTGATGTTTTTCCTTCTTATTATGCATTCCATAAACATATAAATAATTTTTCATCTTCTCCATTTGATTTGTTTTGCTCTTCGTATATCAAATATTTTCAAGATTCCTTGTATTCAAATAATTTTGAGCTTATAAACTATTTTCATCATATGAGAACATGGTGTTTAGGTTTGAGGTTTTTGAAACCTCAAAATGCGTTGGCAACAAATTGGTAATTTATCGCTTTTGAGGCATCAATTTTTCACTTTTACAGTTATTAGAAGTTACAGTTATTTCACTTTTACAGTTATTACAATTATTGTCTGATTTGGCGATTTATCGCCAACTAAAGTTACAACTTGATTACCAAATAATTCATTCGTAATTGTCAAATTATCTTAATTAATTACGAATTGTTTAAATTAATTTAAGTCATATCTCAAAATTGGTCGAACTCCAAAACACTGCTTGCCAGTAAGAAAAATTAAAAATGAGAGTTTAAAAAAACTTGTGTGTGTATACACACACACACACACACACACACACACATATATATATATATATATATACAGAGAGAACGAGAGAAAGGGAGAGACCGATAGGGAAGTCTCGGGATTGTTTCAAACCGGTTTAAACTGGTGAATGACTTAAATTAATTAAGACAAATAATGACTTAAAAATAATAATGTGCTCACATGATAACTTGAAATTTGCGAACGTAGATCTCATTTTCTTTTAACTTCTTATATATATATTTTTCTGTTTAAATGCAATAGTACCATATATCGCCTATTTGGAACTAAGCATGCCAGTGTAAGTAGCTTGAATGAACTTCCACCTACTCGAAATGAACTCATTCTGTGATAATCTGTTTCTATATTGACCGCCGTAAAAGAAGACACTTAGCGGAAAGAATTCTCTTAATGGGCAAAGTGTATACAGCATATTCATATGTCTGTAAAAATGCCTTAGAGTGCTCGATGTGACTTGGATAAAACTGATATGATCAATGAAAGCTCACAGAAAAATAAATTTAAACGAAATCAAAACTTAAAACTTCCTTTTGCATTGCGTTCAAATATTCCTTTTTCTTTTTTGCCTATGTTTGCAAAAATATATAATTTTTCTAATGAGAAAGAATTATTTTGTATGTTTCTCCAAAAAATATCTACAAACATTTCTAAAGGGTGTAATACTCACAAATTTCTAAGACAGACGGTAACCGCGGGCATCTGGTAGAATTCAGGATTGATCACTTCCATGCTTGTCGTGGTGGGGTATTCACAGAAACGCTTATAAAACTCCATCGATTGACTCAAGTAAAATGTTGAACAAGTTGCAAAAAGAAGAATTTTCAGAACTCTCCAGACCTCTTTTGAAACTCGTTCCCTCTTATTTAATTTTTGCACTGAGTCCTCTATTCTTAAAGAAACTCTTTTGGCTTTCGGAATATACTCACAAGGTATTGGTAAAGAGCATGTTCTCTTTTTAAAACAGTCCTGTTAAGGAAGGATATAGAAAAAATTAGAGTGGAAACAATATCGAAGCATAAGTTCAACTATTCTTAAAAACATGGCATTCGTGCCTTTTATACTTAAGGAAAATTGTTTGGCATTCGAAATATGCTAGCAAGATTTTAGCAAAGAGCATGCTCTTTTTTTGAAACTATGCTGTTTAGGAAGGGTGCAGAACAAATTAATGTGAAAAAAATATCGTAAAATAAGTTCAGTTATTCTAAAAAAAAGTGACATTTGTATCTTTTATTCTTAAGGGAAATCCTTTGACATTCGGAATATGTTCACAGGATTTCGGCAAAGAGTATACTCTATTTCTGATACTGTGTTATAAAGGAAAAAAATTTGCGTGGAAGCAATTCCGAAAAATAAGTTCAGTTATTCTAAAAATCTGGCATTTCCTTTTTCCAGAATGTTGCTTTTATAGTTGACAAATCAAATTAATCTCAAATAGAAGTGGTCTCCAATTTGCCATTAGGTTTTTCAAATATTTTAAAGGAAGATTGCTTTGTGAAAAACACTTAAACATTTTTAATATACCATAAAATTGGAATTAATTTTGTAAAAATAAATTCAATGATTTTTTTGTGATTTATTTCATTCTGTCACTTTAAACAAACATTTTGATGTCATTATATTTAATATACCTATACAAGATTTTTCAATCTGTTTTTCATTAATTTTTCTTTAATTATATTCATTTTTAGTTTATAAAAACTTTGTTAATGCGATTGGATATTTATTGGTTATTTCTCTAGAATTGCCACTCAATTGTTTTATGGAATGATTGTATCTACCCAATTCAAATATTTACTTTCTAATCAGAACAATTTTAAAATTATACCCCCACCTCCAAAAAAAAAAAAAAAAAAAACAGCAACTCTTACTTTTAAAGTAAATTATAAGAATTTTCTCTTTAATCATTAGAATATATTTTTTTATTAACTTTATCATTACTGAAAGGCTCTAAACGCCCGTTCATCCAAATTACAGCGGGCAACCGAGATTTCAAAATGTCCGCCCCATCTGTTAAAGGTGATATCCTGAATATCTGAGATGCAAGCTTTATTCGTTAAATACACTCGACTATATGATTTTGAAAGACAAGAATATTTTCTGAGAATTCTCATAAAATGTTCGCAGATACATTTCTTTAATAGTCATCAGCTAATCTGGGTCTTTCTTTTGTAAGACAATCCCGTTTGGTGACTAATTTAGTCAGTGTTTCGCAAAATTATTAATTTAAAAAAATGTAATATTTTTTTTTTTTTGCTTGAACATGTATCTTTATAAAATCCCAATAGAGTTTTGTTTCTATTTTTTGAGAAGTTAAGTTGACTTTTATTTTTTTATTGACATACCATTTAATGCTATTTTGCATCCTTAGATGCTATTCTCTCGATTCTAATCTTTGATAGAATTTTCTTACGGAAAACCTCATGAATTAATGTTTAATGTGTATTATTTGTTCAAATTTGATATTATAATTTCTCAATATACTCTGCAGTTCTTGAAGTATAGAATAAGTGATTTGTTCATTTAGAAAGATTTTTTAGTTGTTGTACTGCTTTGCAGTGTCAAAAAATTGAAAATTTCGTGTTATTTTTCAGCTGGGCCCCAACATTTGAAGAATGGATTGAAATATAACTTTTGTTTTGTTTCAGGAACTAGATAAAATAATTCTTAAGCTATATGCAAAATTTTAAGTAAATCGTTTGATAAACCTCTAAATTAGTAGGCTTTTGCTTTGTACCTCATTTTAACCCCTTTCCTCTTCAAAAATTACTTTTTCCAATTTTTAAAAAAACCTTTTGCCACTTAATTTTTATATTTTGTTTTCATGGATAATTTTCAATATTGTTTTCCCATAATATGTGAATATCTTACATGAAGATATTCCTTAATCAAGTTAGCTATTTAGCCTAGTTATTCTAAATTCTATAAGAATATAATAACGTTATAAATAGATTAAATTTAAATCAGATGTTCCTTCTTAAAAAATCATTTTATGCATTTGATTGAAAACTGTAATAAATGAATTAAAAAAATTTCTGCTTTTGTCAGCAGTTTCAATTAAAGCAGTTATCATTAAAGCAATAACTGTAAAATATTAAAATAATAATAATAAAGTAACTATATATGAAAAATATCCATTATCCTAGTTATATAAAATTCTACAGCAGTATAACAACATTATAAAAGATGTAAACTTAAAACAGATGTTCCTTTTTTTGAAATTTTTTTTTTTTTTTGCTTTTATCAGCAACTGCACTTAAACAGTTATTAAAGCAATATTAGTAAAATAAAGGTTAAAATACATGGAAATAAATATGTAGTAATGAAGTAAAAATATATGGAAATGCTCATCAACCTAATTATACGAAATTCTATTATTAAATTATAAATTGCATTATAAAAGGTCTAATTTAAATCAGATGTTTTTTTAAGTCATCCTATGTATGTGGTTGAAAACTGTAATAAATTATTTCTGGAAGAAATTAAATTTCTGCTATTAAAACAGTAGGCTATAATGGTACATAGTATAGGTAAGCTATAGTAAACAACTATTAAAACAGTAAATAACAGCAAACTAAATTTGTTATAATAAAATAAATGTATATGAAAAATATTCATTTGACTTGTTAGCCACTTAGCCAAGTTATTCTAAATTATATAAAAATATAACAATATTATAAATAATGATCTAAATTTAAATCATATTTTCCTTTTTTCTTTTGAAAAAATATGCTTACGCGTCTGATTAAAAGTTTAAATAAATGAATTCTGCCTAAAATTAAATTATTCCAGCCTTTATTAGCAGCAGCAATTAAAACAGCTTCCCTTCATAACAGTAAATAAGTTAAAATTACGGTAGGAACTAAAATTAACATTAAATTAATGAAACAGTACATATTACTGTTATTAGTTTCCTTTAATAACATTAAAATAAATTGGTAATAATAAAGTAAAAATATACGAAAAAGCATATAATTTTTAATAAAAAGTATATATAAAATATATTTCTGAACTTACGTTTTCCTCGCGACTTTTCAATACGTTTTCGCCGCTCATTTGTTCTCTTTCTCTTAAGATGTATATTACAATACTCGAAATGGTTGACAAAATCGAGTAACACAAAACTGTTTATTAAAACAATATTCCATAAGCCCTCTGCTATACTTAAATATTACACTATTCTTTTCAATAATTGATGCAATAATATATGCACTAGCAATTAACGCAAGAACTTTTTACAAATTAATCGAATTTGATATTACGCTTTTGACGTTTCCATCATTATTTTTGTATTAAAATGGAATATATTAAGCGGAATAGAATATATAACTGGCTTTCAATATGTAACACAGTTTTTTAAATTATTTACTGCTTGTTTTTCATTACCGGAACAGCTTTTCGTCAGTTTGCTATGCAATTTATTGATTGCATTTTGTTTTATGGAATTGTTTAGTTTCTTTTTAATTCTCCATTTGTATCATTTTCTATATTAATTATACAGGAGAATGTGAGAGAGTTCGTACTCTACAAGACAGATCGTTTTACCTAGAACTATTACATTTGGCACAAATATTTTTTTAGATGTAGGAATGTGCACCTCGAAACGATATTTCCTTGCATTTTCATTAAAATATTAATTAAAATTCAAATGAGATTTTGGTGTTTTTCTGCGATAAACTCCGAAGTTTTATTTAGCAATTTTTAGAATTTTATTTGCAGAATGTAAATGTTATATAATTAAACAAAAATTTAATGATACCAATTTATGCAGTGTATTTTGTTACATTTTTGCAATTAAAAAAATGTGATGCATAATTTTCAGCAATAGATTTTATTGATGAACTGAAGTTTCAACCGTTTTCATTGTTTCGTCAAATAACAACATGATTTTTTTCAAATGCTCGGAGCTAAAAATAAAGAATTTTGTTTAATATCTCTATATTTACATGATAAATAAGATGCAGAATTGATGATGATGTCGTGTCCACGTCTCCACGGAAAGGGGGTGCGGTTGCATCTAAGGGTAAAGACACATGAGAAGCAAAATTGCGAAAGTTAAAAGATGGCAGAAGTAGATATTTATGATTTTAATAAATTAATATGTTATAGGATTTGTACAATTTAGGATATTTTATATGCACAAAGGAGAGAGTGGGGGTTGTAAAGTTAATACGTGGTTTAGATGGCTATAATAATTCCATGCTTAAGGTAACCGATTATACTAAGAGAAGAATTTTTGACAAGTTGGATTTTAACGGTTTATATATATATATATATATATATAATTTTTAGATGCATCAGGAATTATAAAAACGGAAATGTTAAAAAATGTTTCTTGCAATATATTTTTAAGAAATTGGGAAATTTGTAGTAAACTTCAATGAAATATGAACAAAATGGTTGATACTCTACTCCAAAATGAGCAAATGTAATTTTCTTTGCACACAAATTATGGGAGGTTCTAATTTATGAAATGGACCAACATCATTAAAATATTTTTTGAAATGTAAGTAAATTACCGAAGAAAATTCGTGTAAATATGCATTTTCCCATTAATTTATAAATGGGAAAAATTATTTTTGAATTTTGATATAAACTCCCTTAAGTGTAAAAATATTTTCAAAATGTACAACTTTTGCTTTTTTTAAAATCGAAAATTTTTTTAATAGATATCGTAATTTTCCGATAAACTATTTTCTATTAGGTTTTAGTTATTTTGCTAACGGTTTGGGTTTTTTTTTGAATACAGCAAAAGTTTGAGAAAAATGCCATTAATGATTTCTTTTAATTGAAAAGCATGTATTAAAATAATGTATAACTTAATATTTTCAAAAGGTACATTCATCATCAATTGATCTAAGAATGCTCTGTGTCTGAGAAGCAACTACCAGTATAATTATATTCAAATAAGATTTTAGGTATCATTGTAAACCCAAGCAGCAAAAGATCGTTGGCCAACCATTGGCCAAACATCGCCCCACGGAACGAGCGAGATTGGGGCGAGATCGGATTCGATCTCGCCCCGACATTTATCATGTCCTCCGGCGGTTCGCCGCACGATGGTCGCCCCGACTTGTTTTCGACGAATTTGCCGATCATTTGGCGACGTGGTGTTATCACAGGCGACATTATACCAAGCATTTCGCGACCTGTTTTATCAATGGGCGACCCAATACCAATAATTTCCCCATGTGTTTTAACAATCGGCGACCATACACCAATAATTTTCCCATGTGTTTTAGCAATGGGCGACCCAATACCAATCATTTCCCCATGTATTTTTGCAATGGACGACCCAATACCAATCATTTCCCCATGTATTTTAGCAATGGGCGACCAAATACCAATCATTAGGTGATTTATTTCTGAACACTTGCTGGTGTCAAACTGAAATATTAGTTTAGTGGTTATTCAATTTTCTCAAACTCTAGAAACTAGTGTCATAATATTTAAAACTATCATACTTTCAAAATTTTGTTAAAAGACTGAAAATAACGCGATATTTTGAATAGTTTACTTTTCTTTTTTACCTATTAATAATAGTGTTTGTTACTTTTTTTGATAAATTTAAAATTCCATAAAATACTTGCTTTTGATAAAAATTCATGGAAAATGTCATTCTAACAATTCTTCCAACTTTTTTTAACTATTATTATAGCATAGATTTTACCACAATCTTACCCTATAAAATGTTTAAATGACATTTTTTTTTACTGCTCTTTAAAAAAATAAACAAATGTTAAAATTATATGAAATAATTTTAAATTTGATCACCTGCACATCTATCTAAGATTTATTTTCTTTATTGATATTCCTATTTATTTTCATTGTTTAATGCATGGGAAGAAATGTTAACATAATCATAGTTTCAATTATATAATTAATCAGTATGATTTTAACTGATATTAGAAATTTAAAAGTAGATGTATTATATATATTGCCTATATCATCTGTTTTTAAAAGCTATTTCATAAAAATTCAAAACAGAAAAATATATCATTCTTATTAAAAAAATATTTACTTTACTATACACACTTTTAAATTGCTTAATGCGAGTAATAAACAAATAATTTCTAAAGAATAATGAATAAAACACAAATTTCTATTTTAACACCCTAAAACTTAATGCATTGGTTAAAAATAGTTTAAAATATTAAATTATATAATCCCTATTATATATTTCTGCAATAGAAAACATTTTACAAGCACAAATTAATAAGTTACTTCAAATTTCTAATATTTTCATAATTTATGTTTAGTGAGGTTTAGATTTGTAGCAAAATAACCAAATTTGATCTATGTTAAACTCCGAATATTTCACAAATATGTTTCATAAAAATTCCCTGCACAAAAATGTAACGCTTCTTTCAATTTTACCGATTTTATTTACTATTAACTTTACAAAATTACCTCATGAAGAAATTTTATACATCATTATAAAGTTTAGTGTTGGATTATGTCCAACAGATAACATTTTAAAAGCACAAATTAATAATTTACATCAAATTTCTAATATTTTTTTATTATCTATGATTAGTTTGGTTTTATGGCACAAGAACTAAATTTGATCTTTCATTAACACTGAATATTTCTCAAAACTTCCATGTACAAAAATGCAGCACTTCTTTCAATTCTACAAAATTCGTTATATTTACTATTAACATGCAAAGTTACTTCAAGTTGTAGAAATTTTACACATTATAAATGTTAGTGTCAACTGATGTCCAATTGATAACATTTTACAAGCACAAATTAACAATTTACTTTAAATTCCTAATTTTTTTTAATCTATGATTAGTTTGGTTTTGTTTAATGGCACAAGAACCAAATTTGATCTATGATTAACCCTGAATGTTTCACAAAATCCATATCTAAAAATGTAAACACTACTTTCAATTATACGAAATTTCTTTAGACAAATATTTTTTTAATTATTATTTTCCCCTCTTTATTTTTAGGAGAAAAGAAAAACAACTATGTAAAACAATTTATTTACAAAGACCTTCATTAAATAATATTTTAGAAATACAAAGTAAAATAATAATTTACTTGAAATTTTTTATTGAATTTTCTGTAATGACTTATGCACCCAAGCAAAATCCTGAAACTACGACTTATAATTTACAAGAATAAATAATATTGTCACAAAGTCATTTATAAAAAAAATTATTTCAACTTTATTTATTATGTAATACTTGAAGAGTTTGAAATTTCTAAAAATCCACACACATTTATATAAATATTATATATATGTATAACTGAATCTTCAGCTACATATAAAGAAATATACATTTATTTATACGATTCATTTTTCCTTTTTGATTACATTTGATGAACCTAGAAAACAGGCCGGCGTCCTGGCATAGGGGTAGCGCGTCTTCCCCGTGATCTGGGCGTCCCGGGTTCGAGTCCCGGTTCGGGCATGGTTGTCCTTCATTTGTTCTATGTGTGAATGTGCCCCCCTTTAAAAAGGGGCTGTGTAAGCGAATGTGATGCGTGAGTAGCAAAATCGAACTCTTGGCCCTAGTTGGCGCTACTAAAATAAGAGACGTTCCCTTTCGGCTTAAAATCGTTGATTTCAAATCAGCGGGCTTGCCTATGGCAAGTGCCATCAGAAACAACAACAGAAAACAATTATAATAGTAATTGAGATTTCACTTCATTTGTACAAATAAAACATTTGTTGACAATTGGAGCTGAGTAATTAACAAGCGAAAGTCTTATGGAACTTCATAAGCATATTTTTGTTCTGATATTGGACTGTGTAAGCAAATTTTATAATAATGTTTAGGATAATAAAGAAAGAAAAAACTCAAACTAATGGAAGTAAAATTTATGTTACTTTTTTATGTAATGTGAAATAATTAGAAACTATTCATATAAGAGTACTCAAAAGTGCCTGCATAATCTCAAGTTTTAAAGAATTTTTTTTTGAAGTTTACAATTTGAAGTTTACAATAAATACATTCCGCTAAACTTTTTTTTATCCTCATGTCAAAATAAAAATAATTACACAAATGTTATTTCAATACCAAAATATAAAAATGTTATTTAATACTTTTTTAAACTTCTTTCATAGAAAAATTGTAAATGAAAAGGAAAATTAACTAAGCTGAATAGAATTAAAATCACTTGAATTGTCTGTCTAAAAAAATAATGAGGTTGACATTAAAAAAAATTTATTCAAATTATATAGAGAAAAATAAAAGTTGTGAAAAACAAAATTTATGCCTTTCTAATTAAGGCAAGTTTTCAGATAAAAAAAAATCAGAAATTAAAATTTACCTACTTGTCATTCAAGTCTATCACATTGCATTTTGAAGTTTTACTACATTTTTCACGAAAAGGCATAACATATTTTGGCACTTTGTTTAACACATACATTTGATAAATCTTTGGTTGCTTCCACTTTGTGATTTGGAATATCTTCAATTCTAAACAACTTCTTAGGATAAAAAGTGAATTAGGATCTCACATATAATTGTTTTAAATTTCCTTCTGATGTTCCAAGTTGGTAGAAACCATGCTCCGTCACATCAATTATAACTTCCAATATTTTGCTCCTTTTTGAAGTCAGGAATAGAAACTTGCGCAGTAGTTTCCAAACAAATATTGAGAAATTTTTTTGCTTATATTTATAGATTAATTTTAAAATTTATTTTATCTTTAATTGCATTTTCAGTTTTGAAACAAAAGGTGCACAAAATTTTCATTTCATTGAATAAGAGATGTATTTCATACTTCGAAAGGTTGTCATTTGGCATTCTATAGAATGTTTAGAAAATGTATGAAATACAAATTGTTTCATACATTACTGGCTTATTTTAGACTTTATATACAATGCTTGGGTATTCTATAGAATACTGGATTTCATATTTTGCTGCTAACACATATAAAGAATTATACATATACTTTTCTTTAGGGCCGCGGTGGCCTGGTGGTAAGGTCTCGGCTTCGGAACCAGAGGGTTTCAGGCTCGAGACCCGATTTCACCGAAGAACCGTCGTGTAAGGGGGTCTATTGCACGTTAAATCCGTTCTGACCAAATGTCCTCCCACTGGTGTGGTGTGGTGAGGAGAGGGGGGTGCCAGCTCAGGTGTCGTCCTCGTCATCTGACCGCGGTTCAAAATTACGAGGTCCGTCCCAAAATAGCCCTAGTGTTGCTTCAAACGGGACGTTAATATAACTAAACCAAACCATATACTTTCCTTCAAGTTCACTCTTCTTTTTGCAGATTTGATGAACCTAAAAAACATATTTCTTAATTAGAATAATGATTGAGCTTTCACTTCTTTTAAAAGTACAAATAAAATATTTGTTGACAATTGGAGATATGTAATTAAGGAGCAAAAGTCTTATAGAACTTCATAAGCTTGATAATGTTTTCAATCTGATAATGAACTATGTAGGCAAATATTATAATAATGTTTAGGACAATAGAGAAAAATAATATAAACCAATCGGTGTAAAATTTATGTTACTATTTTATGAAAGGGGAAATAATTATAAATTATTCACATAAGAGTATTCAAATATAACAACATAATTGCAAGTTTTAAAGATTTTTTTTTTTAAATTTACCATAAATATATTCTGCTAATCTACGTTTTTAGCCTTATGTCGAAATAAAAATAACAACACAAATGTTATTGCAAAACCAAAACATAAGAACGTAATTTAATAGTTTTTTTAAAACTTTTTTCATTAGAAATTGTTTTTAACAAAAGGAAAGGAATTGAAAATGAAATGGAAAAATATCTGCAATAATTTAAGAACATACACACACAAAAAGATAACAAGAAATAAAATCACTTGAAAAGAATACGAACAAGAAAAGAAATGACAATGGTCGCTTACGCCTAACGCCTAACCTAATATCACGTGCAACTCCATGTTTCAGGTAAGCAACGAGTTCGAACGGCTTCAACAAAAATAATTTTTTTTATTCACTATTTAGAATAAATAATATATTATTTACAAATGTATAATAAATACTTTACACTTACCAAGTTTCTTGAAATGACAACATGAGTTGCTGGTTGAATTTCAAAATCCAATACACGCCAGGTGATTCATGGGAAATTTCTAAAATATATTCGCAAAGCGCCGCCTAGGAAAAGCAACTTTCCAGACATCGAGGCGACTAAGGGGCATTGCTTTGAGCCGGTCTTTTTCACTAAGTCATCGTAGGAGTTCGCCCTGATGAAAAAGCGACCTTCAGAGGCGGCAGAAAAAAATATGGTCAGAATCCGATGTCGCGCCAATGCAAAAGTGACATTGGCAAAATACGGACGGCCTATATCAGATGGATGCGATGGTTGGCCAACCGTTTGGCGACTTCTCTTGCCGCTTGGGAAACAATGCGATCTACTTTAAACTATTGATTGTTTCTTATTATATAACAAATATTCATGCCAAAAAAATTAGAATAAGCAACTTGGTTGCCAGTCCTTGGATCTGCCGGTTGGTGATTTATCATTTTTTTTTGGTGCTTTCCTGCCGGATTGATTGCTTCAGAAGTTCATCTTTTCTCGTTTGGCATCGGCTTAAAAAGAAATTGTGCACCAGAAAAAAATGAGATAAAATTTTAATATATTGCGCTTTAAGTAACGTTACATATTTTGTTTAAATAATTTGAAAGTGTAGACACTGTAAATAGCTGGAATAAAGACTTTTCATGCTTCAATTTTTATATGAAAGAAAATATTCAGCTAAAAAGAATCAACAATTTCACTAAAGAAATCAATAAATAATTAAAAAGTAAGTTAATCAGATTAATTATTTAAACTAAATTAATCAGATTAATTATTTAAACTAAGTTAATCATATTAATTAATTACACTAAGTTAATCAGATTAATTAATTAAACTAAGTTAATGAAATTGATTTTGGATATGATATTGTTTTAAGACTCTATGCTGTCAATAAGTTAGACAGCAAATTATCATGCATTTTCAGCATATTATATAGTGCTTTATAAAAGGACAGTTGAAATTAGAGCTCTTAGACATGGTACCCAATTAATTCTCAGGTATAAGATGTTTGATAAGAAAAGTTTTTATTTTCTGTTACATTATTAATTAATTACAGTTAATCGAAATTTTAAATATTTTTCACTCTAATTTCAATCTATACTAGTGCACAAACTGTAATCTTTACGCTACATTACATTTTTTTTAATTGCAACTCAGTAATATCACTTTAAAATGCAAAATGATAAGTTTTAATTTGTTCCGATTTTTCCATGTAATTCTTTTTAAATTGTAATTATTTTAAAAATATAATTAAAAAATAAATATTTGTAACAATGAAAGGGAATAAAAATTGATTTTATCTAATGGTTCATTTCAAGAAGGTTATCAACGCTTTACTTTCAAAATTTAAGCTTATAACCCTACTAGTAACTTTAACATTACATTAGATTTCATAACATAGACATTATTTTAGCTGCTCGGAAAGCGAACCCATGCATATTATTAATTTATCATATATTTATTTCCATATTTTCAATTAGAACATGAAATTTTGGAGCGATGTTCTTTATGTTAAAAATAACATTATTAAATCATTTAAATCATTCAGTTTTAAAAAAAAATCAAAGTTGGTTTTTAAAAATCCAAATAGGTAATTCATAAACGGTGTAAAACGAAGGATTATTAAAAATACTATCAAATTACCATCAACAATAACAACTGCTTGATAAAAATGATAAAATATATTATCTTTTACTGTAAATAAAAGATATTATCTTTTGATCTAATTCTGATTTTAGAGCATAGATTGCATGATTATTTACCATCGAAAGGCTGTATTCGTTTTTAATTGTTGTTAAATTTAAATTTCTATTAATGTCAGTGTAGTTTAATTCTTAGAATTTCCTATTAAGTAATAAAAAAGTGCATAGATGAATTCTTATCAAACAAATGAACAGTATTTTTGAGTATTAATATATTATGTTATAAATATATATGCTTTCTTATTAGTAAAGTATCAAGATTCTTGCTTTCAAAATTTACAATCATATACAATTTCCTTTTTTCTAATATAGTTAATCAGAATTTGACAATCTCAAATTTTAAATCAATAATCAAATTTTAAATCTCAATAATTTATTTTGCTGAAATTAATTTATGAGATTAAATAACTTTCATTTTTTTGCAATAATATTTGTTTAGTTTATATTTACTTTTAAATTTTATTTAAGTTACATTGATGTTATACTTTATCTCTCTTCTCATATTTTAACTTCTTTATTCTCTCTTTTTGCACAAAAACTTATAATATGTAGAGTAGTTTACAATTTTGGGACATTATTATTTACAGACTAATTCAGAAAGAATTACGAAATTTTAAAATCGAATGAATAGGAGTGATTGAACGGGGATCTATACTAAAATGAAACTATTAATTTGTTTATTTATGAGAACTACTACATTCTCATGCAGAAGTTTCATACTGATACATACTGATTCTTGAAGCATTTCTTATCACAACATTGCGGTTTTGGATGCAATGCGGTTTGCGGTTTGACAAATATCAAGCGTCATAGATTTGACGCAATACTTCATAGTTCATGCAAAATATATAAGATAAAATCATTATAAATATTTGTTTCTTGAAAAGTAATTTGAAAATAGATTCGTTTAATTATCAATCTTCAACTTGAATATTTAATGTTCACAAGTTCAAATTTCTAAAGCAATTTGAAACAATTTCGTTTTGAATGAAAGAAATAAAATCTGAATTAAGCCTACAGCTTTGGGTTTTACTTTCAACATTTTTTATTTTCTTGTATACAAAGTATAGAGAAGTATTGTAACCGTCAAAACTGGAGATTTTAATGATTCTTTAAGTTATAGTCCTTAAAGAGTTCGAAAAACACATTTTTGCCTTATTTCTGTCTGTTTATGACTAAAATATCTCAAAAGCGATTTGAGCTAGACAGATAGAATTTGATACATGGTTTTTTTACATCAAATTTGTAAATTTTAATCAAATTATAAGTGAAAATCCATTCACTGGAAATTCGTCTGTTCTAATGTCTGATCAAGAGTTAACAAGGTAATTACAGAACAAGGAGAGCCAGGGACGAAAACTTTGGTAGACAGATTTAAAATCTTCAGATTTGAACCAAATTTCTTAAGGATTGAACTCTCAAGCGGTCTGTATTTTCAAACGCATATTAACACGATAATACTTGAAAAACGCGATTAATTACATATATCAAATTTGATGCATTATTTTGTCATTAAATTGGCAATTCTTAGTTAAAATTTGGTTTCGTAGATAGAAAACAAAGCATGTCACGCAACATCAAATAAACGCAAAAATATATTTAGAAATCATCAAAAATAACCACAAAACATTTTTATAGCTTACATACAGAAATATTTAGACTGTTAAAAGGTTAAAAATATGATATGTTCATAAACAAAACAATTCACTAAAAATATAAATAGAAAAGCTGTTAAAAAATTTAAAAATATACAAATAAGTCATCGTACCCACTGTTCCACACTTGTTTATCAACTCAGTATAATCTGATATGAAAATAAAATTCGTCTTGCTTCATAATATTGTTTTGTCTATCGATCACTTCGCTCCACATGAGATTAGTTCTGTCTCTGTAATTCAATTGCAGTGCGATTTAAAGAGATACAGTTACTTCGCTCAACCGAAGACTCTCCTTCCCTAAGTGTGGAAATTCTTTCTCTGATATTTGCTAACTGAACATTTCTTTCCTCTGCATTTTCCTTATCGAGCAACAAACCAAGAGTTTTGGCATTTAATGTGCTCCGTCCAAGGTGGGATTTCCTTTTCTTGGGGGGAGGGGGGCATAATGAATTTTGAATCGATGTTTAAAATCAGGTATAAACAAAGAAATGTATGGTATATGCATACCACAGCTCTTGCTATTTGCGCATGCAGAGTTTGAGGTTTTCGCGCATGCGCAAATAAGTACAAAGCATAGACACTGTTGTTTTGCGCATGTGCGAACAGCAATAGGAAAATAATTAAAATCACAGTAATAAAACTCCTTTTTTTATTTTGATATAACTTCAATATACTGAAACCTTCCCCAATAAATGCCCTACAAAATGGTACAAATATCTCCAATATCAGTTAAGTATTTCTCGAGGGTTTTTTTTTCTTCTTTTAAATATACAGACGCTTTCAGGAGATATACATAAACGCAAAAATATATTTAGAAATCATCAAAAATAACCACAAAACATTTTTTATAGCTTACATACTATGTATGTAAGCTATAAAAAAACTATGTATGTATATGATACATTTTACACTATGTATATATTAAGTTTCACTTGTAACAACTGCATTTTAGACCAAGGATCCTCAAAGAATTTGTGTGATCCACTTAT
This sequence comes from Argiope aurantia, assembly GCA_026543865.1. Lineage (NCBI taxonomy): Eukaryota > Metazoa > Arthropoda > Arachnida > Araneae > Araneidae > Argiope > Argiope aurantia. The sequence continues at coordinate 44,519 of JAPMOR010017212.1, forward strand.
CATTATATTATTGATTTCAAAAAGGAAAGAAAAAAAATTTAGAAAGTCTTATTAGATTATATATCTTTCTAACATTTACTGGGAAAATTGTTTCATGTTTTACATTCTTCTTATTTACTACGTATCTACTTAATATTTATTTCAGAATTTGGTGACAATTGTTTTAAGTCGATTTTATTCAGCAAGGTGGTGATATGTAATGAATAAGAAGAGTAAATTTTTGGATTTCTATATTAGATGAGTTTTTCTTTTTATTGTTCTTTTCTAGATTTAGAATTTAAATTTTTATAGAATGATATAGATTTTTATTTGGTTTTTGAGTTATACTCTTTAGTTTTAATTTGAAACTGTGTAATGTTTCTATATAGTCTTATCACTGACTCTCCGACCCTCCCGAAGGCACATGGACAAAGAAAACTGAATGATCGGACCGTCGCAACAGCAACACTGGCGGGAACTTTGGTTGAGTCCTAAGGGCCATCACCGGCCACAGTATAACCCTTCCCAAAGGAAGTACGTCCCATCATCGATAGGAGGAGCCAGATCGTCCAATTTTTTGTGTACCCTCCAGGGTGGCGATATCCAACCACCATACCGGAAGAATCTCATCCTCTTTTCGAGGTACCCCCTGGGGGTTAATGTTTCTATATATATTTCTTAGTAATGAATAAATATATTTCTAAACGTGTTTTATCTAAGAGCTAATTTTAAGTAATCAAAACCGAGAGACATATCCGCAAAACCGTGGAAGAATTCCGCAGTCGAAAATAGATAGTATATGTTATTTTTTGATGATAATACTGACAGCTAACTGCATTATTTGTTATGTTTAATGCTATGATGTGATGAAAAAAAATCCTTCAAAACGCCTACAGAGGATCTAGAGATCTATAGATAACACATGTATGTATTTAAAGTAGTAGGTGTTCATTAAAAAAAGTAGTTTCAAAATTTTTATCAAAAATTTCAATCAAAGTATTAATTTCTCAATTGATAACTTCAGTGCTTATTGCAAGAAAACAATTTTGATTCATGTTAAAAAAAAAATTTTTTTAAAGCTTTCTATTATACTAATATTTTGTTTCCGTAGATATTTTTTTCTTATTTTAATGAACGCTTAAAAATATTTTAAAACAGGTGTCTGCATTAAAATGTCTATTTCTTGCAAAATTATGAAATTTTTTTAGTCAATATTCTTAAAGTTTGAACAGGTTTTTTTATATATATAAAGCCGTTAGCATATTGTTTCTAAGTATATTTTTTGAAAGGTTTATACTTGCTGATACTAATTTTCACTGTTTTTCACTTGCTGATACTGATTAATACAGCTTTTTATAATTGCATTTGCATACTTTCTCTTTCTATTTTGCATCTTTAGATGCTAAATTCTAATCTTTGATAGAATTTCCTGCAAGAAAAGTCATAAATTAAATTCCAATGGATATTTTTTGTTCAAATTCAGTATAATAATTTCTCAATATGTTCTGCAGTTTCTGAACTAGAGAATAAGTAATCTATTCATTTAAAAGTATTTTGTAGTTGCTTTAGTGTTTTATGATGTGAAAAAATGGAAAATTTGCGCATTATTTATCAGTCAAACACTAAACACAGTCAACACCACTGTCATTCCTGAACTTAGTCACATACTTTATATCTATTCTACATCTTTCATTGTTTTGTTCACTGGATTTATACCCGTTCACGTTGCGGCAATATTGAAAAGAATTTTCATGTGATTGTTATCACTGCTTTGTAATTAAGATTAAATTTTAAACATGAATTAGAGACAATAGAAGCAGGTTTAAAATATTATCAGGCAGCAATATTTTGATCTTTACGCTGAAATCTCTTTTAATTGTTTTTGATGAATCCTGATAGCAAGAGTTATCTGATAATTGATGGGATTTAAAATTGTTTTTGAAGAAATAATTTTAAAAACAGATATTTTCAGACAGGTACAAAGTTTACGAGAAAGTGATAAAAATTGTGAAATGGAACAAAGAACACAAAAATGTATGTTTGTAATCTAAATCCGTTATAAAATACAAATAATGTATTTTAGAACGGATCTAAAGATAAATTATAGATGTAATTCCACAACTGATATGATGTGTGGAATTCTCTAGTGTTCTGATAAAAAAAATTTATATTTTCAAGGAATGGTGAAATAATGAAAGAAGTATTTGAATTATTTGGAAATTTTTTATACGATTTAGGAACGAATAAAATAAACAACTTTTTTTTTACTTAAAATTTTATTAGTCATGTAAATACAAAAAATATGATATAGATGTTTGACATAAATATGGTCGAATATACTTAAGATATATTGTTTGATATATCTGGATACAGGAAATAACTTTTCACATTCTACGAAATTTATATTAATGTAGACAATAATAATAAAAAATATATGTATGCAAATTTTTCAATTTCCAATCAATGCTCGAATGCTACTCAGTATTTCTGAATAATGTAATATTGTCCCCTGGTGCATTTGATATTTTGAAATTACAGTAATAGAAACAGGCAAATATATATTCATATTCTTACAATGTATATGTATTCAAAGGAAAGGCAATTAAATTCCCTATATGTAAATAATACATGGATTATAACTTTTCCTCTTAATTATATTGTTACGAATACAAATTTATAGAGATATCACTTTTATTTTTGAATTCTTTTTATTCATTTAGAGCAATTTACTATTTTTAAGTATTAAATATTTAATTCATTTTGAGTAGGAAAAATTTTGATAATATCTTTCATCTTGGAACTGCAGGTTTTTTAAAACAACTATACTCTAATAAAATTTAAATTCTTTATGCATAATACTTAGATATTTTTTTTTGGAACTGGAATTTCAAAGATGAAAAATTAATTATTATAAATATGCATCTTCATTTTTCCATGACGTCTGAATAAATATCTGGTTTAATGGCATCAAATCATTTTTTTGATGCATGCAGTTTATTTGCACAATACCAGACCTGCTCAACTTGGGAATGGCATATTATAAGCTTCGTCAACACATAAATTGCTTTCATCTGTTGTGCTTTAAGCAGCAAATGAGATTGTGTGAAAGTGCTTAGCACTGTCGCTCATGCGCAGAAACCAGTTTTGTCCTTATCACTTACATTCTAAACACATTTGTAAGTTTCGCCAGCCAGTAATACGCTAATACAATTCTTGTTGTTTCTGATATGATTATTTATTGCTGTTAAATCAGCAAGTGAAACTATGTGAAGGTGCTTAGCACTGTCACTCATGCTCACAAACCCATTTTCTTCCTTATAAATTGCATTCCGATTTTCAACAAGTACATTTAATTGCGGATTGGATAAAAATAAACTAACGATAAAAAATAATTCGGATGGATACAAATAAAATCTTAGAAATAATTTTCAAATCCATGACTCAAAAATTGTTTCTATTTCTTTTATAACAAAATTGTATGTTGCATATTGCACGTCTATAAGTTTTGTCACATGAACAACAATTCCTGATAATAGTTAAATGCATCATCTTTCCAATGGAATTTTCCAATTGATCTCTTTAATTGATTACATAATCATTTAACAATTTAATTCCACAAACTGGTTTTATTACTTGTTTAATAAAATCAAGCAAGTCTTAAGCAGATTAACAGAAATGATTTATGATATGATAATATATATTATAATATATATAATGATAATATATATATTATAGTAGTATATATTCACTATAAAATACGTTTAATATATATTATAATATATATAATGATAATATATATATTATAGTAATATATATTCACTATAAAATAAGTTTCTTCGTATTGTTTTAATGGAAGTTAAATACAATAGTATATATACTTATTAAGTACCTAATGATGAAATATATTTGAATATACAACTCAATTAATCCTGAATTCAGCCATTTTTTATGACAGTCAGTTTCCACTACAGCAATGAAAACAATGGGAATTTATTTAGTTTAAAAGTGTTGAACACTGCTCATAAAAATTAAGAATATTTCAAAATAAATATGAAACAAAAGAAAGAAAAAATACTTGATTTTTTTATAATATAAGAATACAAGGAAATCAAACACCAGATTATAACCCTAATGTTCCTGCTAACTAAAAAAAAGGGCAAAAAGTTTCTTTTTTAGTCTCTTATTATTCCTTCTGAAATGCCACTTAATTATTGAGAGCAGTGAATTATGAACGTCACAATGTGTATTTTGAGTATTTTCCCATCAGGAATATGATAATCAACTAATGATTATCTGATAAAATGTCAATTAACACACATTTTTCAGTTTCCTCTGTTACTAACAGTTTCTGAAGTTCATCCTTATAATGACTTTGCATCCAATGAGCGAATATCATACGAAGTAAAAAGGGTTAAGATTGACGGGGTCGACCACCGAGCACCTCTAATTTTGCAGGTTCTGTGGCTTTTCTAAGCCAGTCATACATATCGTGATTTTGCAACTCTCCTCCAAATTCTGCTGGTAGAATTGATTTGGGGAAGAACTTAAGGAGAGCTTCATTCGAACTGTGGAAATGAATCTGCAAACAGAAAAAAGAAAATTAGTAAAAAAAAATAACCCTGCTTTTTATTTTCTGGTGTGTGAAACATTCTTATTTATAATAACAATTACATTCAAACAAGATTTTGTTTCTATCATTAAACCTTTTCTACTGCAGAAACGCAATGGTGTAAGGCAAGATAGCGGTAACAGGTCATGTTAATAATGACAGCATTATACAGGGTGTTTCTGAACTCCACTGACAAATTTGAAAGAGAGATTGAAAGCATCAATGAGAATCAGTATCACACAGGAAATCAGGAACTCAAATAAATAAGTGGCGCTGCAATCAAACTCTCGAGAATTAGCACTCGAGCAGCACTCATTGTAGCTGGCGAATGAGTGACGTGTTCCTGAACCGTTTCTTAACGCCGAATTTGCTCATATTCACTTTTTGAAAATGTTCGACAATGCGTACGGTGTAGGTATCAGCCTTTCATGAATGCCAATGGGCGGAATCTCGATCACCACCTCTGATGCTTCTAATTATTCTACAATTTTTTTAATGTAATAAAGAACTTAATACTGCCCTCTGTATTGTGTCCATGCTTTGTATTTATGTCTGTTTATCAGTTGAGGGTGGTTTTGCGGAGCCTGCTTTTCTAAATGATTCTGATTTCTGTTGATGTTTCCTACCTCTCCTCTAAATTTGTATGTGGAGTTCAAATAGTTACAGTAACATTAAATGACCTTGGTAACAGTAACTAACCAACGCAGAAGTAAAAGAAATATATAGTCAAGGTAATATCAAATAATCTTATTAACAGTATCTAACTATCGCAACAGTGACAGAAATATATATAATCACGGGAACATTAAATGGGCTTGGTAACAATATCTATTAAATGTAACAGTGTGAGCATTACATAGTCACGGTACCAGTAGCTAAACAAAGCAACAGTAGCAGCGTTATACATCCACGATAACACTAAATGGCATAAGTAATAGCGTCTAACAAATCCGTAACATGTATTAAGGATGGTCAAAAGTTGAAAAATGGAGAATTCCCTCATTACCAAGAACGCTGACTCTAGTGACAGCATAATAATGAACACGGAATGCGTCTACAAATAACACTATAAAACAAATTTTTGATTGTTTTATAGTGTTTGATTGTTTGCGTAAAAAAAATGTAAGAAAGTTACAGCACTCAACACGTTAATGTAAGATTTGATGACCTTATTACGAACTATGCACTGATATTATGAAACGACAATGTCTAGCTTACATATTCATTGAAAAAAATTATACAGTCATGTCACTGACTCTCCGACCTGTCCGGAGGCACTCCGATAAAATTACTGGACCTCCCACAACAGCTGGTGGGAACTGTGGTTGAGTTCTGTCACGGTACAACTCTTCCCTCAGGAAGTACGTCCTGTCATGGATGGGAGGATCCAGACCCCCACTTTTTCGTGTACCCTCCAGGGTGGCGAGAACCAACCGCCATGCCGGAAGCTTCTCCTCCTCATTTGGAGGTGTCCCCTGGGGGGTGTTGCAAAAGGGTAGAGGGATCCACCGGAAGATTATAATATTTCAATGAAACCGTGAGTTAAAAGTTTGCAATATTGTACAGAGCATATTAGTCACAAAATTTTAACTCTAAATTCACGCGTAAAATTCTAGCATAGAATCTCGTCAACGCTTAACAAAAAGTAGGTTTAAAGCTTTTCAGTTTATTTCCAACCAGTTTTGAAATATTCCGGCAGAAACCAACTTGAGGAATTTCCACGAAACTGCTTCGTATACTCTTTAATATTTTCTTTGGTTGTCTTTATCTTCTTTTGCATCTAGTACACATGCATATGAAATATTTATTTGAATGGCTTATCCTTTGATAGCTATAAAAATTTTATGTTTTTTTGTAATTAGGAGCTTTAAACCGGAGAAACGTGACTTTTGGCACAAACCTATTCATCCTCTAATATATTTAGAATCCTTCTTCCCACTTAGCATAAAATGCCGGGAATTTTCAGCTTTCCTTAAAGCTGAAAATTCCCGGCATTTTATTTTCAGAATCCCACATAGAAGAGTTATGTGATTTGTTGTATTATAATAAAGGTAACCAGTATTAACCATTATAAGCGCATTACTAACAACGAGCCGTTGAAGAAAAATTCCTATGAAAGAGTTTATTGATCTGTGATCTTGGGTGATTAATCGCTAAATAGGATGCGGTTAATATACAAAAAAAAAAATCGAAACTTATTGTTGACGCCCTTTTTCCAACCGACTGAAACCTAAATTTAACTCAGAACTACAACTGTAGTTACAAAATTACATACTAGTATTCTTTTATTTAATCATTACGTTAATTCATTGAACTAATTTTTTTCATCTTTTTGTAATTTTTTTTCATTTAATATATAATTACGTTGTAAAGGAGAATTGGGTAACATACTCAATGGATAATTCGATGAAGTTCCTACAATTTTTCAAATGGGCTTTAAAATACAAAAATAAACAGGGGAAACGTCTCCCTAAATCTTTCTCGTATAATCATTAATTAATGTATTTAAACTATTCGAGAAAATTCGTTAACGTGCCCTCTTTGGCGATTAATCACTTAAAACCGCACGCTGATAAGAAATGTTCGATTTTATACACAATTAACGAAAAGCGAGTACACATTTTGAACTTTATTTTTCTTATCGATTGAACTACAATAGAACTACAATTGGAGGCATAAAATGACATGCCAGTTTTCTATTATTTAAATCACTGCTTTTTTTTAGTTATGGTGTTTACATTTGTACAAAAGTACTGACCGACATACATTCAATACCTTGACAGACCAGAATATTAGGACCAACATTTTATTCCGTTTCTTTCTATAATAAAGGTACTACTAGGATTTATAATATCAATAGATGAATTTATAAGGATCAGGAAAAGTAACTGGCAACAGTTGTTGCAGTATGTACTAATGAAGCCTGAGTCAAATACGGAGCATGTAGTTTTAAAGTAGATGTTCTTTATCTCGCGCTTACAAGTAATATTTCCTATTTACTTAAAACAGCACTTCCCCTCATTTTCGAGTAATATTTCCTAATTCTCTTTATTTAAATTGTAACCGTGTAAAAAAAATGTGATAACGAAACTTTGAAAGTATTATTATTAGCTATTTGCAGAATAAGTTTGAAAAGTTATATATAATTATTTATTGGAACTGCAGGATATAACGGTTAGGAGAAAGTTTAAATTTCCAATTTCTTGGGTTTCTCCTGAGGAACAGGATGGTATTTTCATTTACACCAGAGAATTTTAATCTTTCTTTGGTAACTGAGTTTATAGTTAGAAACAGCCTTTATGGCAATAAATCTAATATTTTCCATGCATTGGAAATAATTTATGGTACAATAAGAAATGATATTGAATTCAGGAATGCATTAGAATTCCATCAAGCCAAAAAATATTCATTATTTTAAATCAAGATAACTAATAAAGTTATCCTCATCTATCATGTGAAATACATACATTTCACCTTTCTAAAAGGAAAGGTGGTTTTCAATTAGCTATAAGATGCCAAGTAAAGAAAAGAATATTGAAAATATGGCATATTGCCATCAAGAGAGAAAAAAAACTGATTCTGAGAAAGGAATCGGAATATAATCATTTTGATTCTTTCCAAAAAGAAATGGGGGATGTAGAGATGGAAAAAATAACTTATCTCGAATAATCCATATTTGATTTTTTAACATATGCATTATGTTGGCAGCAGCAACATTTTGATCGATTATGTTGAAGTCGCCAGGATGAGACTCCGTCATTCGTGGTCTCAGGAATTGGTGGCGGTGATTGTGGTCAACTGGATGCCGTAAGTTCAAATTTTACCGAATCAAAAATTGTTTTGGTGATAGCGGTTATTTAATTTCCGACTATAAGATAAAATTTATATTGCCAGAATCGGTCACGTAAGTACACATTTTCTTGCAATGTAAATGACAGAAGAAAAATGAATTGAATAGCAGATTGAATGTTCTACCTCAAGAGAGAGAGAGAGTAGCATCTTCTAAAACTAAATTGAGCTACAAGTTTTTACTTTTTTTTTCCAAAAGTGTCTTTCAATGTATTAGATGATTTTTGCTCATGCCTCACGTAATCCAATCGTTTATGATTTTATGAATATTCAAACTATAAAATTATAAATTATAAATGAAAATTATAATTTAATCTATAAAATGCAATTCAAATTCGATTTCCCGATTTTCCCGATAAAATTAGGAAAACATCTTATAAATTACACCAAATTGAAGCTATGAAACAGTTATTTTAATTTATATGAGACATACATTCAGGAAAAGCAGTAGAAAAGCTATAGTTTGGGGTAATTAAGTCGATAACTGGAGGCAAACTAAATTTCTTGCAATAAACAATAATTTCTTATTTTCAACATTTTCTCTTGAAATCAATTTGTTGATATAATCTGAACTCTAAATATGTATTTAAAATTACCCTCTATACCCTGGGATATACAGCTTCATTCTGGTGGTAGCGAAGTGGTCGGATGTACACAATAAGAGGTCTCTGAGTAAAGTGGATGCTTTCCGAGTAATTAGATGCTGTAATTTAGAGTGGCTGACCAATAAATTAATTTAAAACAAGTTCGCTATTTAACGATTTTGTATCTAAGAAAATAATTTCAAATCGAAGAGAATGACAAAATGTACAAAATTTGTTCCCAATTATTCTAAGTGACACTATATAATAATTCTCACTGTTAAAAGAAAATAATAGTAAAAATCAACTTACTCTTTTCTTTATCTTATCTGATAGGAAAGGTTTCACGAGAAACCACGCAGCTTTTAAAGTTAGTGATTCATTCACAAGATGGACTTCTTTATATCTTGCAGGAACACATTCCTGAAACAATTTTGAAAAAGTGCTTTTGTTAAGTATGTGAAATTATTTACTTATTTATACATTTACTGAATATTTAGTTCATCTTCCAATAAAATATCATATAGCGAATTTTGGAAAAATTATTGTTGTTAAGAGTTTTAATGGCGCAAGTATTAAACATAACTATAGTACACAAAACATGCGGTGATATAGAAAACTAAAATTCTAAAGCTATTTCATAGGCCTTCAGAGAAAAGTAAATAAAAATGTTAACAAAAGGAATTGTGGTAATGGTTAATTAGAAATATGAAATTCATAGCAAATTGATGTAAAAAAAGTAAAATTTTAAAACTTTTGAATAGAAATGATATCCGACATGCGATATATGCTATCCGATCTGAATGCATTTGACACGTCTGAAATATTTTTATTTAAGAGTCTGAAAGAATTATTTAGTGATTTGACAACATATCCGATGCACACTGGAATCCGATGCTGGTATGCTGAAGAGAATAAATAACACATCTACTTCGAAAATTTATCAAATGAATCAAGTTAATTTTTTTTTTCAAAATTTACAATCAGTTTTTATCTTAGAACTAAAATTTTAGAATTGGAAAAATGCAAAGGATACATATGCAAAGTGATTGCAGTATTAGAAACGCCATAGTGTTCTGTATCTATCAAGACTGTATAAATATCATCCAAAATATTATCAAAGACATCATAAATATCTTTGATGGTAGCAGGTATTGAACTAAACAGGAACTCTACAAGTTGCTAAGAAAGTTTGAATATTATTTTTTTTCACAGAACAGAAGTTTTGAATTCATTCTAATTAATGGCATTGAGTTATGAAGGAATCTTTCATTCAAACATATAGTTTTAATTACTCGTTTGTGCCTTGGATATATCAGAATCACTAATTATTGAGTGAACAAAAACCATTGTGTTTGCAAAGTGACTGTCAAATGTCTGTTCAATGCGCATTGTCAGAACATCCAACGTTTGCAGTATGGCTGTCAAAGTTCTGTCCAACCCGTATTGTCAGAATGTCGAGAGTTTGTAATGCGGCAGTCAAATGTCTGTCTGGGACTGTCAGAATGCTCAGCATTTGCAGTTATTTTTTTTAAAGATCTAACATTCCATTATCCCTTGTATTTTATAAGACATCTCATGTTCATGTTTTTGCAAGATCATAAAATTTTATCCTCTCATTTCAATATTGTTTTCATTTTAAGTAACCTTTACATGACCTTTTTTTTACTGTTTTGCATTGAAAGATTTTAATTGTGGTTTGTCGCGGCATAGTCAAAATCATGGCTCTTGCGCAAGAAATATCCAATCAATCTAATCCATTTCATTCCATGAATCCGTAACACATGGACTAGTCTGATGGGAAATTAACCTGGAATGTCAAAACATAATTTTTCACTCATTAATGTCCAATATAAGTGTTTCTCAGTCCACAATACCACTTCTTTTGGTTTTTAAACATAATCAAAAGAATTCTTATGGACCGGTCATGATTCAAACTTATTCCTTATAAAATCTATCTTGTGAAGAAAACAGAAACATCTTGTGATTTCCTTAATTGTGTTGCGATGCTATTTGCCGGGTTACATCTTTCCTATTATTGTTCACTATCAATAAAGCCATCTGACAACTATTAAGTTCACAGACTTCTGTCCTGTATCCTTCTTCTTGCTGAAATTTTTACCTTATTTGGCATTTTTTGAAGACGCCTTATTTGACATTTTTTTGTCATTGTTGTCTATGAAAAATTAAAAGGAATAGAAATTTCTGTGAAAATTGTCGATTGCCTTGACTTTGACGAGTTTTGCTAAGTAGCATTCTTATTATTTTGGAATATTTAAATACGTGCATCACTGTCAAGTGCAAGCTTGAAACTTAACGATTTTAAGAAAAAAAATTTCTGTGTTAAAAATTTTCCAGAAAATATCATGAGTAGATTTCAAATAAAATATAATATTAATCTACCTGAGTGCCGTGATACAGCAAATAGAGGTTGGCTGGTGTGATATATCTGAGGTGCTTCATGGGATTGCTCTTTGCGTCAATAATGACCTTGAAACCATTTATTTGGGTCATTGGCTCTTGAAGGGACTGCAACAAATATATTGCAATTGATCGTTTGAGATCATCGACGCGCAGTTTTTCAGGATCCCAATTGTCTGACAAAGAAAATAAATACAAGTAAATAAATATTGATTAAAAACAGATTTATAAAATTTTTTATTGGCAGACGATTTTTTATATCAATCATTTTTAATTGTTGATAGTTGTGATCATCCATTTTTCGGATTCGCTACCAGGTCAACGATCGGTATGAAATAAAATTTATTTTAATTAATAATTAAATAATAATTATGTACTCTGAAAATTTTTAAGTGGTACTTTGTCAATGACAAAAAAAAACAATTGTATGAAATTTCAAATTTAAGGAAAGCAGGAAGTGAATGAAAAAAAAATCTATTTCAAAATCTCATCGTTACAAATATGAATTAAATCAAATGAAAGAAAAGCGTTTAAAAGAAATAGTCTCACAAAAAAGCAACTACTGAACTCAATTGCATAATTGTATGGTAAATAACATTTTACCTTTCAGAAGAATGATTACTTTCGCTTTTAATTAAGTATTTTTATAAAAACGTTTTCTTTCAAAGACGGTAGACTCTTAATGATTTCTCATTAAAATTAGGTTTATTTTTTATTTTTTGAAAACTAGAGAAGGCAGCACGAAACAACTGTTAATACTGTTTTGAAGTGGAAAAATTGTGCCTTTGAAAGTTTTGGAGGGCTAATCAAATCGAATGTTTTTATGCACTACGTATTTATTATATATGCTTTACTGTACTATTTCATTTATTATATATACTTTACTGTACCTATCTTTTCTTAATTTATAAAGTAAAAGTCTCTGTTACATGGTTTTAATTGATGCTAATGGTACTTGATAAGTGAAAATGTAATATTTAATGAGGAAGTATGTAAAACATTTTAAGTCAAAATAAAGTTAAGATATGATTTTTATGTTAAGATAACATTTTTCGTGACGTTCTTGCTGTAATTCAAACCAACACATCACATCATCATGACTGTAACTTTTATTTTTAAACAGATTTAATTTTATATTATCAGGAAAAAAATATTTTTAACAATTATTTTTAAAAAAACTGTAGTTATTATAGTTGTTGAATTAAGTCGTTATAAGCACATTTTACTTTCATTCCTAATAAATAAATTATTTTCATTAGTGTTTTAAATTTCCGGATTCTATTTCGTATATCGATACGAAGATATGAGTATCGATACGTATATTCAATGAAAATGTGTGTTGACCATTTATTGGGCACAACCCCTGTATCCAAGCTACTTAATTGGTTGAGATTCAATACCTATTTGTTGATATTTAATAGATTAATACATTTGATTATATCAGAGATCATTATTATATTTATAGCTGTCTTATGCTACATTGTGTATCTAAAATTCTATACAAAATACGATAATTATGAACATTCATTTAACTCCTTTTAAAAGTTGAACAAGCTAAATACATGTACGGCATCATTCACAAAGCATGCAATTGCTTACTGCTTTCTGCACAAAGTCAACTTGCCACTTTAATTAATAAATGACAATAATTTTTCTTGTCTAATGATTAGATCTTTTTATATTCTTTTATATTATCTTGTGTTTAATGGTTTTGTGATGGCTGTATACTATTTTTAATTTTCTAATAGGTTTTTAAATATTTTTAAAAATCATTGGTTACGGTTTTCGTGCTTTTTTTTGATGCTGATTTTTTTTTTCAGCATCTTGTGCTGTTCATTTTTGGATTCGGAAACCACCAGTGCTTCTGCTCATGCTTTATTAAACGCTTATTTAGTCAATAAAGGGGTGAGAGGAAAGATGAAAGGAGGGTATGTTTGCATTTAGCTATAGGGTGAACTCAGATTATAGAAGGCATAATAATCACTCAACTTTCTGCTTGTCATACTTTAGCGAAATAAAATCGTCGAAAAGTGCTAGTATCTGGATCCTGAAAGTAATAGCAATAGATGAAGTGTGCCTTTTCTGAATAAATAAATAAATACTACATACCTAAGTGAGCTGCGATAATTGCGCATCCATCCTGACATCTCCAGGGTAAAACGGTTAAAACATTTTCGGACATTGAACGCGAGATTTCTTCGTAAGAGAACCCACTAAATATCTCAGGATTCTTTTTCTTCAAATGGACAAGTGCTTTTAGAAATGAAAAAGCCTACGAGATATTGTATTTCTTTCCTATGAGATATTGTAGTAGAAAATCATCTTCAAACTCCAAGTGCTTGGTATGCTTGTCCTCTATAATAAACAAACAAACAAACAAAAATGTCATTTGAAACAATAAAAGCATATTATAAAATTTTAATGCATTGAAAGTATTGGAATTGCACAGTTTCCAATTCTGTCAACAGATGACAGTCAATATGCAAAATGTTCATAATTAAAGAGAAAGTGCTTAAAGCTCAATGGGTCAAGAGCAAGGCATTTCGCACACTTACTGCACAGTCGAATCACAATATTATGACCACCATGCAGATTGATCAGGTTGACGTAAGCGCAGTTATGGCCAATCATAGATAAAAACTGAGAAACTTGTTTTCCGGAAGTCACATAAAGGTGATTTCAGAGTACATGTCAGCATAGTTATAGATGTCTAAAATGTAACACACGCGATTTAATGAGCATTGAAAAGAATATACTCATCGAATACAGAAACCTGTTTGTTGGAAGTCCATAAAGGTGATTTTAGAGTACATGTTTACATAGTTATAGATGCCGTAAAGGGTAATATAAACGATTTAACGAATATTGAAAAGAATATGCTCATCGAATACAGAGCACAGGGTAGTAGCATTCGCAAAATAGGGAAATTGCAATTTTTGCTTCACGTGTGCGTAGTAAATGTGTACAATGACTGGAAGAATCAAGAGGGTGTGCACCATGTGGGTCAGCAGAGGTCACTAATGATAGAAGTAAGTGTTGCTAGCGATGGCTAGTAAAGAGTGATCGACGCATAAACATCGATACATTAATGGCCCAAATGAATACGCAATGCACCATAGAGCTATCCAGAACAACTGCTCAAATCAATTTATTACCTATTGCTCTTCGCAGTATATGTTTGATTCCAGCACCCATGGCGACAAGCGTGCAGTGAAAGAAACGTCGTGCATTTGCATTACAATATAAACACTGGATCTTGAAACAATGGAAGAAGTTGCGTTTCCAGATATCTTACAGTGTTTTCCATTATTTCAAGGTTCTGCGTTGTCTTGTGGTGGTAGTTCAATGAGCCTTGGAGTATTGGCAGAGTGACATCAGCAATAAAACCCTCCAGAATCCAATTTTTGGCGACAAAATGGTAGAGGTGGTAGTGTGATGGTTTGAATTATGTTTTCTTATAATGTTTTGGGTCTATTAATTCTTGTGAAAGGTATCTTCAGTATCTATACGTATTTATCCATCGCTGCATATCAGGTACATCTTCTCTTTGGTTAGTGTATATTTTGCAAATGATCACGGAATTCAACAGGATAATGCTACAACCATTTGTCCAAAACTGTCCTTGCATGATTCGAAGTGAACGAATAAGAGTTTGGATTATTACCCTGGCCTCTAAATTCTCCAGATCTTAATCCTTTGAAAATAAATGGGAACATGTTGATCGACTCATCAAACAGAAAGACCCTCCACCTCGGAATTTTCAGTAGTTATGTAACGCTTTACTGTTCTGATAGTCACAGTTGATTGCGGCTATCTCTCAAGCACATATTAAGTTCATGATATGCCACTTAATTGTTGGTTTAAGTGCAAGAGCGGGCTATTTCAGGTATTAGAAATGGTAGTCATAATAATTAGACTCTACTATGTATTTAGAACATACGTATTTATTTAGGAAAAAAAATTCATATTCCACCACCACCGCAGGATACTTCGGAATAAATTTGAGGCATGAAATAAGCACAACAGCGAATTATCAGGAATGTTTTGACTGAAGAATTCTCATATACTTCTAAATAAAAGTATTATTTTCATTTCCTCAAGCAGAAAATTGGGGATTTTGGAAAATTCCATGAATGCCACGAATATTTTTTTCCAGACTTCCGGCATTTTGTACTACGCAGCAAGGGGAAAATGAAATTGAGAATGCATTTTAAAATCTTTTTACCAATTAATTGTAGCCAAATATTAAACAAAACAACAATTAATCATATGAAAAAAATGCTGCATTATTTAATTATCATTTTTATAAGCCTGGAGTGCATTGGCAAAGAGACAGTCAGCCCTCACACAGATTTGATTCAAAATCTCATAAAAAATATGCGCATCAAATGCTAAAACTGTGTACTAAATTTCATCTATCACAGTGATTGCATTTTTTAATTATCGTATTTGTATAATGCAAAAGTAAAGACTAAGAGATAATAATAAATTTGACCATATTTGATTCATAATCTAAAAAAATTCTACATATTAAATGTTATATACCAAATTTTATTTATTCAAGTTGATGTGTGTTTCAGCTACTACATTTATATGCGTGTAAAATTACAGAGAGGTACTCAATTGAGAGGTTCTCAGAGAGGATTTGGTTGAAAATTTGAAATAAAGTTGAATTTCAGATGCTAAATCAGTATACGAGATTTTATGTATCTAGATCCTTTCTGTTTGTAGTTATTGAGTTCACCTGTACTTAGGCAGTCAGACAGTCCAGCTACCTATGAATTTATTTCTTACAAAATTTGATGGAAATCTACCTATTGAATAAAATGACACATACTAAATTTAATCCATTTAGATCAAGACAATTTTGTGTCAACGTATTTACAGACAGACGGACAGATAGATATAAATCCAAAAATATGTTTCTAGAACTCAGAGAGATCAGAAACGAGAACTCAGAGAGATCAGAAAATCATCAAAATCTCGATTTCAAATTTTTTTTTCTCTTTTTGTTTTTTTTTGTAAATTTGGCAATAGAAAAAAGGAAGAATTCTTCATTTGATTAAATTGTGATGAATATTTTATCGGAGAATTCAATTTTGGAATTAACAAATACTTTTCCAATACTCAGACTAAATTTTTGAAAAAAAATTAGTATGTCTTAATAGTAGCAAGTATTAAATATATCTGAAAAATGTTATTCAATATTTTGAATGTCGCACGATATCCTAAAGATATAGTATAAAAATCCTTTGAAATTACAGAAAAAATATATTGAGAAAAAATAAACTCAAATAATAGATGTTTGCACTTTTTAGCAAAACATGCAACAAATAATAACAATATAATAACTTAATAAAATATTCTGTAACCGAAGCAAACGTTAATAAAAATCCTTGTTAACAATTCTTTGCAACTAATTTTTTTCATTTGAATATTAAATTTTATAATATAAGAATGATAAAAACTTACTTTTTATCAGCTCTTTTAGTTGACGAAGTCCTTGATTTCTTTTGTCAGGAGAGTCATGCAATTCCGCTTCAGCTTTTTTGCGGAAAAATTCTGGTACATTGCCACACTCAAAAGGTAGAATTTCTTCGCCAATTCTGGCAGTGGCTGGATCTCGGATGAACATGGTTTAGTCGCAACTTAAATTTAATCCACCGCTAACCAATTATAGCATAGCCTGGTTAACCAACTTTTGATAAAATGTACCTAAAAAAGAAGCAAATACTGTAAGAATATTTATTAATTAATTACATAGGTAAAATACTATTAAAATGTACAGGGTGCGACAGAAAAACTCGGACAGGCAGTTTTTAATATAATTGTTTAAAAAATAAATAAATTAACAAAATATCATAAATATGAGAATAGGCTTTTACTGATGAATAAATTTAATTTATCTCAAAGTGGTCGTGTAGATGCGCAAACGCTTATTGAGATTTTCTGCAATGAGCAACAGGTGCTCTACCTTTAATCTATCCCATTCCCGCCGAAGCGATTGTTTTAAAGAGTCCAAACTTTTGTGTGCTTTAGTGCAAGCTCTAGAATCCAAATTGGACCATGCACTGTAATCCATGGGATTGACATTCAGCGAATATCGCGTCCAATCTCCAGATGATAGCATGTCCGTAACATGCGCCTTTCACCACTCTTGTGTCTTTTTGGCCTTGTGAGCTCGTGCGGAGTTTTGTCGAAAAGTTAGTTTGCATTGTCGAAGCGCTTTTTGGCGCACGGAAATACAACAGCTTCTAGAATATCCCGATAGTACATTTTTGTTACTTATTTTAACATCCACATCTACAAAAACCAGGGATAATTTACCGGTTGGGTAAATTCCGCTCCAGACCATGACTGATTTTAGATATTGGCGATGTTCAACAATTTCTGAGGCTCTTGGAGCGTCTACAGAAAAGATCCTATCATTCTGGGTGTTATGAGCTCGTTGGATGGCAAAGAGCTTCTCATTATGGGAATGGAATCTCTACAGAGCTGACTTGAGACCAGTCTCAAAAGTTTTCTTTCATCTTTGAAGCCACATGAGTTTGATTTATTCAGTCAGAAATTGATCTTTTCGGAACTTGTAAGGTTCATTTCAAGATCTATTTTAGCCATTCGCCGCACTGATTCGTCTCTTATTCCCGTATCATCGTATTTAATTTCAGTTAAGCCTCTTTTACATATTGTATAATGATTCTTTCAACAAATCATACTAAACCATCGAATTATGATAAACATTAAAGCAATTTTATTTGAGTATCCTTAATCTTGCTTTTTTATTTATGTACATAAATTGCCTTAGTGGAATCATGTCCAACATTTTACTGTCATTAAAATGTAAGTAATCGAACAATTTTTCATTTAATCACACGATGCAAAAATTTTCTTCTTTAACTTTCAACACTGAAAGAAAATCATGTGATTAATATATTTGATAAAACCTTTGGAATTTCTTTGCAATACTAAATGTTTGGAAAATGATAGTTGTTAATTGTCGATTCATATCAGTTTTGCACATAAATAAAACAGAGAAACATAAATTAATTTATAAAACCTGAAAACTCATTTTAAAAATTATCTGCCCTGTGTTCTTGATAATGAATCATATGGAACTAATAGCTGCCGGTTAAAAAAATTGAAAAGGTAATTTTGATTATGAGTATGTGGTAAATGTTTATACTAAATAATTATTTTATTTTTATTCTTATACTTATAAATTCATTTGAGAAGCAATTGAAACGAGTTGATGATGTCGCGAACTTACTCCAATCATTTATTTTCCCCCAATTGGAAACTTTACAGTTCTTTGAATTTTTTTTGGTAAGACTAATAGGAATTAAATATGAATAAATAATGATTATGAAAGTTGAAGCTGTAACCACATCATTAAAGTGATGGCGGTTGAGTAATATGAACACAAACTAAGTAATCGTTTTTATCTTTTACTTGCTCATCAACTTCTCTAGCATCTTCGTAACTTCAATATAATGATTCGAGTCCAACTCTATAATATAATAAATTGAATCGAGTAAACAATATATATCACTTCGTATTTAACCATTTGCATATAAAAATTGATATAAATCTACAATATTTGGTTATTTTCATTTATTATATATATGAATGTGTGTTTATTTTAATGTGCGTGCGCTGTTTCTTTACCGGCCAAATCGTTTGTTCTAGAATTGCCAAATGTAGTATATATATTTTAGAGTGTAGGAATGTGCATCTTGGAATTATTTTTTGAAATTTGACTAGAATTTTAATTAAAAATTAAAGAAAGTTTTGCCATTTATCCGTGATAGCTTCCAAAGTTGTTACAAAACAAAAATGACTTTTACATAATCTTAGAACTTCAAATAATAATATAAAATTTAACTCATTTACTTAAATTTAAAAATTTATAAAATATTAGATTATTTTACAATGGAATAGTAAGATTAACACAAACATTTAATGCTAAAATTGCTATATATAGAATGGGGACAATCGATAATACAAATTTTAAAATGACGAATTTCGTATTTTAAACAACTTTAAGCCACATTTTCAATTCATTCTCTGAAAAGAACATTCTAAAAACAGAAATCTTGTTTCAATATTAAAATTTAACTTGGTAAAAATGCAGTCACATTTGAGAGAAATACATAAAAAAAAGCATTTAAATCAGAACGAAAGGGCATTGGTTAATATCCGATAATTTCAGCACACAACGGTAAACGGTAAACAAAATTAGATAAGTTAAAATGTTATAAATGTGTTATGAATTTAAATCTTTCATAACGTTTTGTTTGTAAACTCGCTTTATGCAAAAATTAATTACAAATATTAGAAAAGTTAAAAACCAAAAGTATTTCTCATTACTGTCAATCAAAATTACTGTCTCACTAAAAATGATTAGGTAATAGAAAAAGGTCATAGAAAAACAAATTTGTGTTGTTAATAATTTTCTGTTTTGGAATGGTATAATTAATGTTATTAATAATTTTCTTTAAATTTATAATTAATTATTGTATATAAGTATTAAATGATCAAGATTTTTTTTTCTATTCACTGATAGGTTTATACACAATAAAAGGGAAATAATAATTATTTAACTATTTAGTAATCCGATAATTAAACTCTGAAGATATTAAAATGGTGTATTTTCATTTAAAATTTAAAAAATTCAACACTTCAACTCACAAGGAAGTAAGTATAACACAGATAACACAATTCTATTTTCAAAAAAAAAAAAAAAAAAAAAAAAAAAAAAATAGTCAAGTGTCTGAAAAAAAAAAGACTTCAAATTTCATTTTAGTAACTTTTTACAATTCGAAAAATAATTTGTATACTTAAATATTACACATTGTCGAAGCATGCGTGCATTAGTTTTTCAAAATAGATTAACTAAACATCACATGGAAGTTAGGATATACCGGCGTGTTTTGAAAAGACCATAGTGGTTCAAAAGGAATCAAACAGATTTTATTCTCTCAAAATAATGCACTGAAACAAATCTATCA
>JAPMOR010017240.1:0-31462 GCA_026543865.1 Argiope aurantia
TACAAAAAAAAATTTGGTCAAGCAGATTTTTTTAAAATTTGTTTTTTTGAAAAATGTTTTTTCAGCGCTGTTCGTTTCTGAGTTCACGAATACCTTTTGGTAATACTCTGAATACTATTTTTTGGAGGTGTGATTATGCAACATAGAGTGACGATCCGGAATTTTTTTTTTTTTTTTTTTCCTCATCACAAAGCGAATGTATATTAATATTTTGTAAAAAGATTTAACTTCAAAATGCCCATTAGAATTTTATTCAAAGATTCGATTCCGAATTGCTCTTTGGAATACAAATTTACTTTCATTTTCTAAAATTTAGATATAAATAAGAAAGCATTCTAAAAGTGCAAGAATGATTTTTCTTAAACAATTTTATTTAAGTTCAAAATGAATTAATAAAAATCTACCATATAAAGTGAATAAATGCGTTTCATATATAGTATTTTAAAAAAAACAATCATTATTTGTTAGTATTTTCAAAATTTATTAAATATAGAAACATTAAAGAATAACAAAAATTTCTAAACATTTAATCATTGATAACATGATGATTTACATAGATCTAATATTCAAAATTTGCTTAAATATGAAATGAATCTCACATTCCTATGTTAAACAACTATAATGTTAACATGTCAGCTTTTAATATGTTGAATAATATATGAAACCGAATATCCAAACGGAAAACGTTTTTAAATAATTTAAATCGAAATCTCATAGTATGGTAGAAATATTTTAAAGTTAAATTAGGGTTCTTTAAGAAAATATACGATAGCTTTGGTGCAAATACACTCATGTACATAAATTCAGAGTCAAGCGGAAATCGAACTCTAAAATACATATATCACCCATAAAATGACTACACACATCTTCAAAAATCATATGCAAATTGCAGAAAGCCACCAGATGACACCGATAGTACGTCGCAATGACGAGAGTGTAAGAGAATGATGTATAAGGAATACAGGCAAAGAAGTAAAATTGTTCGCAAGCGCTTTATAAGCCTTTCAGTGCAATAGCCGCATAGTTATGACACAAAGGACGCATTTGGATGATTTTTTACGTGGTAGAATTATCGGCCGCCTGGAATGTGGGCTTACCCAGCTGGAAATATCCGAGGAACTTGGAATCGCCCAGAATGTCATCTCCAGGCTTTGGCAATGATTCCAAGATGGTAATGTGAGTAGACGTATAGCACAGGTCGCCCTCGAGTTACAACGTCGAATGAGGACTGGTATTTGGCAATTACAGCCAAAAGAAACAGACGGAGCACAGCATCAGACCTGTCTCGTCAGCTTTCTTCAGCCACTGGTACGACAGTTTCAAGGCAGTCCGTGAACAGACGCTTAAGGCAGATTGGTCTATGTGCTCGTAGGCCTATCAGATGTGTTCCACTTACTGCAACTCAATGTCGCCTGCGGTTAGCCTGGAGTAGAGAGCTTGCATTGTGGACGCCGCAACAGTGAGCTTGTGTGATGTTTTCCGGGTTTAGCTTGCAGTCTGATTCCAGGTTTAGCTTGCAGTCTGATTCTAGCCGGACTTTCATATGGAGAGCGCCAGGTACCCGTTACCACCAAGAGAACATCATTGAACGACACCGTTACGGTGGTGCAGGATTGCTCATTTGTGGAAGAATTATTCTGGGTTCCAGAACTTACCTGCATGTTCAAATTGGAACCATGACAGGCCAGATCTATCTGGAACGACTTGTACGTCTGTTTCGGGGCGCCATGGGCGCAGAATTCGTGTTTATGTATGACAACGCCCGTCCTCACCGTGCATGCATCGTAAACGAATGCCTTCGATCGGAGGATATCACCCGTATGGACTGTCTAACATTCTCACCGGACTTGAATCTATACTCTGTTCCACCCTAACTTGGAAGTAGAGTATATTCTAGGTACGCCGAATCACAGTCGTTGTCAGGGGAACTGGGTTACTTTAAACTACAAAGTTACTAGAAATGCAGATCGCTAGCGAAACTTTATCTCGCAAATTTTTCGCCAAATAGTAAATATTTATTTACTTTATTATAATTTTAAATCAGAGAATTAATTTTTTTCCTTATTTTGTTCAATATTATTGATACATTATTTTAATAAATCATTAAAATTATTTCATTTCGTTCCATCGCTTTTCAAAAGAAAACCCCAAATCTTTCAATATTCTGTAAAGCATAGTTCGGCTAATGCTTTTCGAAAAGATATATGTATCATCGTTCACATCCTTTAAAACTTTATCTAATGTTAGGATCTCATTTCTCCGAAAAAATGCATGGATTTTTCGTCAAATACAGGATAATCTAAAATAATCATATTTTACAAGACTTGAATGTTTACCCTCTGAGTCTGGTCGTTTCTTTCCATTGGTATTTAAAGAACTGGATGCCTTTTATTTCTTTTTTCAAATGGAAACTATTCTTTGCGAAACTTTATTGACGATTTGGTTGATAGAATCTTGAGATTTTTCTTCTCGGAGTCGAGAATAAACATTTAATATGTTTCTGCTAGCTGCACTTTTTGTTGGTTTCAATCGTCTTGAAGGTGTGTACAGCGCAGTGGGTGATAATACTTTTTCAGACATTTTAGCAGTGAATAGAAATAACGAATTGAATAAATATTCAACAATCGAAACTAATAACTACTAATGTGATTAACAGTATCAAAAATATCAGCTGGTAAAAAAGCGAGAATAAAAAAAGTACGAGTTATGATAATAACGGTTGCGAACTAAATGAAGCAAAGTTGGCGTAAACGTACAAGAAAAACGCGCCAAATATTTGTCCTTGAAGACCGGTTCTAGCCAAAGTGGAATTCATTATGTCAATCGTTTGGTTTTATTCGTTCGCTTTATTTACAAAATACTTAACAGATAAGCACTTCTAACTTAAGAATAATTTTAAATACAACTGATAAAAAAGGATTTCTGTAATTTATGATATGATTTCATAAATTTCTGCGCATTTTAGCTATTTTAAAGTCGGGAACTCTTTCCCAACGTGGAGTGTCACATTTTCTACCTTTTACAATACTGCCAAGTTAGGGTGAAATAGAGTATAGTATAGAATGTGTGGGACATGCTTGGCCGACGAGTTGCAGCCCGTCAACTACTTCCTATATGTCTACCGGAACTTCGGAGAGTATTGCTTGATGAGTGGTGTAATATTCCCCAAGATCAGATCGATAATTTGATATTCAGCATGCCTAGGCGTTGTACAGACTGTATTGCATCGTCTGGGAGACATACTATATATTAACCATCATACCAACCATGTAATAGTGGTTTTTGTAAATAGGTATTTTTTTTAAATTTGCTCCAGGGAGCAAAACATTGCAATTTTTATTAATGATATCAAAGATATAGCATTTTTTTACTCTTTACCTTTTGTTTAATAAATAGGCTTTACGAATAAATCACATTTGTTATGCTTCTGACTCTTTCTTTTCCTGAACTTGCATTATGCTTAACTTATGGACATGAGTGTATATGCCTCCACAAATGAGTGGATCATCTTGAAGGAAAGAATTTAAGTAATGTATTCTTTGGTTTCAAAAAATATTCTTTCTGGTATATGTTCTGTTTTTATAAAAAAAAAGAAGAAAATCCTGCCTACAGTGCCTATAGGAGAAAAAAAGAAAAACAAACAAAACCCCCAGTATTTGAGGGAAAAACCATCAAACATGTAAGTGAAATACATATATTCATCAAAAAGATAACAGAAGAATATATTTTGAAATAAGAATCGTCCTGAAAAGTATATATACAGGAAAAGTTCAAAATCCACCATAAAAAGAAATGATAAGTCAAATAAATACTTTTAGAATACTTGAAAATGTACAAAATAATATATAATACCGAAACTTAAAAATGCAAAGAAGCACACATGAATAAATTTGCAAAATAATGTTGTCTTGTTTATAAGATATATAAAATAAACTAAAATGATATACTGTTAATTACATAAATATCAAAAGATTGAATATATTAATCCTCATATAATAATTAGAAATTATGAACACAATTATGAGATGACCTTAAAAGAACACACTTAAAGAAGTTTTTTTTAAAAAAAAAAAAATTGTATTTTTAGATAAGGGTGAGTTTGAAAATCGAAAAGGAAGAAACTGCAAGTCGAATTTTTAAATTCATGTTAAATTATTTGGATTCTCAGGATGAAACAACATCAGAGACATAAAACAAAAATTAAGGTTTTCAAATATTACTGTAATGAAAAACTATTCAGAGTTTAAAATGATACATACGGATATTCTTCAGATCGACAAACTGAAAATTACATTAATTTAAAAGTGGAACCAAATCTTAAAAAGAATGACCATAACTAGTTTAAAAACTCGCATGATTTTCTAAATTGAAATAAAAAATAAATACTGTACACAGAATGGTATACAGAAATGTATTATATGGAGAATTTTTATATGAAATTAGAGAAACTAATTAAAAATAATATTAATAAATTCCAAATTAAAAATTTTTTTAAATATTGAATTGTTTTGCTGTGTTTATTGAAAACATTGTTTTTACTACTTATTTTAAGTACATGATATTTTTATCGTTTCGATTAATCACAATGTTTTGTACTTGTCAGAATCTAAAATAATGAAATCAAATAATATAAATTTGATCGCAAAATTAAACTTTCCACGTTTTCTATGCAAATGTATCGTGGTAAAATTTTATTGTCGCTTATCTACAGTTTTCTAAACAAATTATTAGATAATAAATATAAATTTAATTTTCTTTCTACTGTAGTTGTTAGATATAGTGTAAAATCATTGGAGCGCGACCTCCCTCGTAAACACACTTGTTCTTATTACAAATTTCAATTCTAATTTTTATTGTGAATTCTGATTGGTGATTTTTTTTCTGTATCTTTTCTCCTTTTTCCGAACAGAACAAACGATCTCATTTTCCTCACTGTATTTGTTAATGTCTAAATCATCATTTACTTGAATGTTTGTCTAAAACAAAACAACTTTTAAGAGCTCTGAACTAGCTCTTTTCAGTTCATTCGTATGTAATATTAAGACGTTATAATTTTCTCATTTTTATAATTATTTACTGCAATTTTTTCATTAAAAATTAGGAAAATATTTTCTCTTTATCATACTTATACAATATTTTCAAACTGAAAGTGCTTTGAGTAAATATGTGTGTGTGTTATTACACTTTATTAATTGTTGAATTCTTCTTTCTATATTTATATTAAAACAACAGAAATCTTGTTTCAATTTCAGAATATTAATGGTTACTCTCAATTTTTCAAAAAATCTGATTGAAATTCTATATGAATTTGTAATTTTCAATGATATTATTTTTAAAAATAATTCCTTATGCACAAAAATGTTTGTTTTAAATTTCTCTAATAGTACTGCAAAAATTATTTACATTGTAATGACTTGATCTTGTCCGATCAAATAAAGGATAGCGTTTATATACAATTTTCTTTATTTACAGCCTTATTTACATAAAAACAACTCTTTCTCATCTAGGTTAAATGAATGATGCTATTTACAGCAAGAAATTTAAACAGGAATAGTTCCTCGAACAAATTCGGAGAAAACACCTTCACAAGAACAGCTAACAGGTGGTTGGCGTCTCAGGCTACTACAGGGGTAGCTCTCGGGTTCCACCGAATTTCCTTCGGGTGAAATTTT
Organism: Argiope aurantia; assembly: GCA_026543865.1. Taxonomy (NCBI): domain Eukaryota; kingdom Metazoa; phylum Arthropoda; class Arachnida; order Araneae; family Araneidae; genus Argiope; species Argiope aurantia. The sequence goes on from JAPMOR010017240.1 coordinate 5,673, forward strand.
TCTCAGAAGTCCACTTCACACCAAGCTCCTCTCTCCCTCTTCGTAGACGAAATATGCTGTGGTGTCCACAGCGCAAAGCGCTGTTACCCACGATCAGTAATGGTGAGTTCTGGATTCGTAAATTTGCTGGAGTGCATGAGGTCTGTGGCTTGAGTGGAAAATTGTTGGTAGGAGGCGGGTCCAATTCGGGTGGATTTCCAGAGGAGGAGCGAAGATGCATCTTGCCTTGGTATGGGAGGTGTGCAGGGGTTGGAGTATTATCTAGGTTTTTGTCCAGTAAAGGATTACGGTATGGCTCATGAGAACTTTGATTGCGCTATTGCGATAAGGTAAGGGGATAGATAGGGGGAATTTTATGATTTACTTTTAATTTAATATTTATTTAAAATTAATGTGGTCGAGATGAGAAGGTTGATTGATGAGTTTTAGCATTAGGTTAAAATTGGTTACGCTATAGAAGAATTAGTCTGGGTCTTTTGCTATTTTTGTTTGGTTGATAAATTTCTATCTCTTTTATTGCTTCGTTATCAATGTGGATTATATCGTGAAAGAATTTTTCTGCAATGCTTTTGATGAATTCTTTTATTGAAGGGATATTGAGGGCTTGTCTTATATCGTCGTTTCTCATGAACCATCTCGCTTTTGTTATTTGTCTAAGGATTATATTTTGGCACCTATCTATGATGTTTATGTTGGATTTTGCTGCGTATGCCCAAACTGGACAAGCATACGTTAGGACAGGTCTTAGCATGGCTGTATGAACAAGCAACTTATTTTCCCTAGTCATTTCTGAATTCCGAGCAATAAGGGGATAAAATTTACGGGCGTTATCTCGGAATTTTTGTTTGACATAGTTAAATGGGGATTCCAAGTTAAAGTTTTGTTTAATATTACACCGAGGTATTTAGCTTCCTGAGACCATGGGATTTCAACTTTATTAATTTTAATTAGGTTTTGGGTAGTTTTCCTTTTTTTTTTTTTTGTGAAAAGCACTGTTGTTGTTTTTGAGGCATTTATTGCGATTTTCCAATTTGAGAACCAGCTTTCTAGTTCTTGGATGTGTTTGTTTAATGCGTGAGTGATGAATTTTGTTTCTGTTTTTGGCCAGTATAACTGTGTCATCTGCGAAAATGCATAGTTTGGTATTGTCTTTCTGAGGTATATCATTAATAAATATTGAGTATAAGGTGGGAGATAATTTAGCCCCTTGCGGAACACCTGCTTTTATGGAGCGAAGTTTGGAGAGTGTGGCCTTAACGCGTGAAATTTCTGTTAAAGAGGAAGGAGGAAATTAATTTTACGAGAGGAGGAGGAGTGTTGTAAGAAATTAATTTGTGAATGAGTCCTTCCAGCCCATAGAGCTGATATAAATGGAGGAAGCTAATCGCTTGTTTCTAGTCTAAACAAGTGTACGCAACATGAGCCAAGTCACGTGTGAGAAATCTGACCTTTTTTGGCGCCATATCGCAAATCTTGGCATATTCAAAAACTGTTGCGCTACGTTTTGTTTCCCGGCATTGGGTCCGGTCGGTTTTCATTTCCGGTTAACATATATATATATGTGTAACATTATTTTATGTGAAGCAGAATGCAGTTTGAAGACAGTGAAGAGACTTTTTACATTTTTAAGTTCTTTTTAATCCATCGGGAAAGCATTATTATTTACAAGCAGAGATGTGGACATTGTGCGTCCGCCACAGCGCGTTGCAAAAACAGAAGTGGGGAAGAAGCGAGAAATAAATTATCCTTCCTCTTATATAACATGAGATATGGATAGGGAAAATATTATTTTATAGTGCTAATATATTATTAAGATTCTGATAGGGATTTCTGACGCATGTCAATCACATGTAAAAGAAACACAGGGATCTTTTAAAAAGAATGTGCTTACTGGACAGTTTTTTACCCCTTCACGCCGAGCGTGTGAAAGTATCGGCGTTTAGTCGATTCAGCAATTTTATAAAGCTTCTCTTAAATTAATTAAGTAGAGAAAGTGGAATCGGATCAAGAAATAAGAGAATATTTTAGAGTAAAGTTATTATGGACCAAATTATGATAAAATCTTGGAAATCAATTAAATTGAAATTAGAATTAACATATCATTACATATATATATATATTCATTCTTTGAAAACTCAGCCAACTGGTTTCGAAAATAATGTTTTCTTTTTTACATCAGTAGCCGAGTTTATTGATTTAAATTATGTTTACTTTTTACTTTGTTTTTGTGCATTAATTAAAAGTGAGTATTTTTCTTCTTTAAGTAAACTTTTTATTTCTTTTCTTTACCCCAAAACATCTTTTAATTTTACATTACATGTTCAAATACTTTTATCATTATCTCATGCAGATAAAAAAAATTTATAATAAAAGCAGATTATAAAAGTGACTCAGGTCTTTTTTTTTCTTGAATATTCTGAATGATATTTATTTTTGTATAAAAAATGAAAAAGATATTAATTAAAACTGTTAAATTATTTTGAAATAATTTAGAAAGAAAAAAAAAAACAACACTAGCTCAGAATCGAACCCAGGTTTCCTGAATGCTACGCCAGTGCCCTAACCACTACACTACTCGAGTGCTCTTTCGTTTAACCCATTATTAGTATATAAGCTAATTTGAAAATTTTAAGGTTGACTATTGAGTCTTAATATTTTCATTAATAAACATTCTAAATGTATATTATCATTATACAAAATCTCATTCCGAACTCAATTTTAAACCTCTTGCCTTCTCCTTGTTAATATCAGTTTTAAATATTTAGCTTCTGGTTTATAGTGTTGGCGGTAACTTTGCTTCTAACTACCGCAGAAACAAAATTAAATCATTTTTGGAATCTTAAATGTATTGATTTAATACAAAATAATAAGGAAATTCGAAATTTTTACGAAAACGGTGATTTTAGGGTATGTGCATATCGCAAGTTATTAATAAAGTTAACATTCAGACAAAATTTTTATCTGTAAAGATAGCATTTCTTTCTTTAATAATTTATCTTTAGAATATCCACTAGTTTCTTATTAGATCTTAATTAAAATTTAAAAAAACATGCAATTACTGCCAGCACATTTATGAAATTTTACTATATAACATTTTCAATAAAACGTTTTAGTTTCACGATTTCATTCACAATGATGATTTAATATCTTTCACGGTATAATACGATTCGAATATTTATGGTAAAAAAAACATATTGGAAATAATAAGGAACTTTATTTGCACTAAAATAAATATACAATTATTAATCGGTCAATAGTGTTTTTTTTTACCATTACCAATACCAATTACCAATAGTGTTTTTATGTAAACACTTGTATTGGTGAAAAAAAATCACGCCAAGCTTGCAGCCAAGAATTTGCAACACATTCGAGATTAAAATAAAGCAAGTAGCAAAATATAATACAGTTACATCAGTTTAAATGAAATTTAATAACAAGTTAAATAAATTTAATACAATAACTAAAGCAAACTATGAAATATTATTCAGTTATAACACCAGAATTACTGAGTGATCAAGGTTACGAAATTTTAAATTGATTTAAAATGGATATAAACAGAATATGTTTATTGTATATACCTGTGAAATGATACAGAACTATCCTTAGAAGCCTTTTCTTTGCATCCAATTGCACAGAAATAGTTAACCATGGCTTAAATAAGTTTTAAAATCCAACAGTTAAAAGCGAGAAAAAATCTGCCATTGAAATATAATGGGGAACGAAGAATGCGGTTACAGTGAACACACATTCTGTCCACAAGTCACGTGATTTTAATCTTGTCCTACACCAAAGTAGGATTGCACTCCCACTATTAGTATCTCAGCTCTATGTTCCAGCCACACTCTATCGAATGCTTTTTGAACATCGAAGAAAACCGCTCCCGTGTTTTCTCTATTTTCGAAGCCTGCGGTGACATATTCAACGACTCTAAGGAGTTGGTGGGTGGTAGACAATTTGGATTTAAAGCCGAATTGCATGGGGATTAAAATGTTATTGTTGATCAGGTGCTTATTAAATTTTTGTAGGATAAAGTGTTCTGTTATTTTGCTGAAATTAGGAACCCTCTTCTTCCGAAAAATCTCACCTTTTATTTTTCTCTCAGACTCACCTCTCCTGTCCACATTGGTACACTTGGGCTCCCTGACACCCAATCACCGATAAGAACAAACCTGAATGGTCTCTGGTCGACCGTGGGAAATGTCCATTGATGATCCACCCTCCACAATGGGGGCATCTGGAGTGTTTAACACTCTCCCCTTTCGAAGACACGATATATTTCCCTGGGAAACGCACGCGTGGTTCCTTATCTGGACTCGCTCTAATAGGCCAGATGACCGTACTTTCCCCCATTTGGAAATCTAGAGGCACTTAACACTGTGGGAGTTCCATTGATGAAAAATGGCCGGGAAAACCAATTATCGAGGGAATAGAACATTTGCGCTCCATAAATTATTCCCTACCCCTGTTGCATTGTAGGTTTACTGGGATTCTGACCTTTGGCAAGAAAACTTGGCGCGCATCTAGAGGGGTGACGTTTAGTTTTGAGGGTTTAGTTTTGCATAGCTGCATTTTCGGTAAGGCTAATTGGTGATAATGGAATAGTGATAATTTTTGTAAAAATTTTATTTGATCTTGAATTTATGAGATCTTGTACATACATTTATCTTATTCATATATCTTGTAATAAATGATAATTAATTCTATTATTAATAGAAAAGTAAGACTATTTTTATCAGAAAAATAAATAGCGGAATTAAATGCATTTTAAAAGAAGTAAGATATAAGAGAATTTATAACTGTTTTATTTACTAATATTTAAACAATCTCATATTTCTGAATAAATTTTCTTGAAAATCGCTATTATCTATACTCATAAAAGGTAAAAAAATGTATGTATATGTATATATTACAATAGTTCACTTAGCAATATCTTTATTAAGAAACTAGCCGCCTTTAGTGACCAGCAGTTCGTCAGTATAAAAGATCTCTGAAATTTTCAAATTTATTTTATGTAACTTGATCTCTTATTAGCTTTTTCTGCAAAATATTTAGCTATCAAAGTTTCAGATTTTGATAGTTATATAATTCAATCATACTGTTATGTAGGCATTAAACAGTTCTGTTCATTGTATTACTTACTAATTTCTGTCAGAGTTCATAAAATTTGCACATTATATTAGAGTGGAAATATTAAACTGCAATTAATATAAAAACATTTTTTACTGAAACCAAGCACATCTTTTTTTGAATGTGAAAATTTAATGTAGAGTCGCTCAGTATTGAAGTTGTATATGCAATGCAGAAAATTTTTTGTAATTTATACAATACCTTAAAGAATTAATCAACAAAAATTTCTCTAATTCATCGTAAAATTCAATTTTTATTTTTACTTTCAAAACATTTAAAGGATGTAAATGAAAATATTTTATTTGAATTCAGTCAATAAATGTTCTTATGAAAAAATTATGAAGTTTAAATTTTACACAGTCCTTGTGTCCTAAGGAGTCATATTCTGCGAAATATTCTTGACACTTCAACTCTTAACTCAAGTTCAATAAATATATTTTCTATCTTCTGCGATCAATTCTGTCAGTTTTTACATATCAATATTAGAACAATCAATATTTTCATAATCATAAGCCAATCACTGTTGAGAAATCCTGGTAAAAGATTGGCGTATCTTCTTTGAAACGGACTATGAAGTGTTCTAAAATCGCCAATTTTTATAAAAGAGTGATATTCAAATTTCATAAATTATTTAGTTTTAATGAATGATTTAGTTGATTGAAGTTCAAAGGTTTTTATTTAACCCTTAGCGCTCCGAAAAGTAATTAGATGCATAAATATTTGCCGAATAAGAGAACTTGTTCATTGCTCCGAAAAATTAATATATATGAATTTTTCCAGAAAATTAATCTATATATTTTTACCAGTCAAAATTTCATAAAATAATTAAATAAAATGCCAAAATGATGCACTGCCTTGATGGTTCCTGAGAGGAGAGATCGAAGTGCTAAATGTTAAAATATTGATGTCTCAAAAAAATTTGTTAAATAAGATTTGTTGAATAAGATTGTTAAATAAGATTCAAAGGTTAATGTAAAAGGGTAAACATGTAAAAGGATTAAAAAGGGTAATGTAAAGAACCTATGTAAAAATTTAAAATTCTTAATTCATCGGAGCATTTATTGACTTAAGTAACATAAAATGTAATTGTTTAGTTCATTTAGACCATTTTGTTAGTAGATGCGTGCCCCTGATTAAAATTAACTGATGGGCACTGATTACAGTGATTATCCAATAGATATATTAAACCATGTTTGCTTTAAATTTAATTGTTTGATTTAATTAATACTATAGATATTGTAAAAGGTCATAGAAATCTTTTCCTCCATTTACTTTTTAGAAAATATATTTCAAATTTGTTTGCTTCATACAGACACTAGCTGAAATTTACACTTTTATATATTTAATTTACAATAATAGTTGATTTATGTTTTTAATTTGAACTTCTGTCAATGTGATGGCAACAGGTTGATGAAAGTTAATTTTTTTCCCATTGACGTGCTCATGCAGATTAAATTTTATTTTTATTTTGTGCGAAGTACATTGTTGAAAAATATGGTTAAAATGTTTCTTTAAAACACGTTAAAAATCGAAACATAATTTGTAGATTAAAGCATTCGTATCATTAAAAAGATAATTTATAATTATATAAGTTAATTTATAAAGATTAAATCCTCATAAAACTAAAAATTATAATTCATTTTATTAGATTAAATTTGTATTATGCACATCAGAATTATAATTTTTATAAATGTCTTCCGTGTGGGAAAATTATAAACGTATTCCTTTTAATAAATACATTTTTAAAGCAAATTTCTCACACTTGATATTTATTATATTCAACACTCGTTTGAAACGTGGTAAGGATCATCAGCATTTTTCTCAAGAAAGTTTCGTTTCGTTATCAGAGACAAGGAGTATCTTTCTCATTCATAGTGAGTGACCATTTGGCGTACATTTTAAAATCGCCAAATCTTACATGCAAAGATAAAGTTTATAATACGGTAGCCTTTCTTGACACTTGAGCGGAAAGGGGGAAATTTATACAGCGCAAGTGACATAGAACCATTATCGAGTGTGGGGAAAAGGAATGCCACAGTGGTCACCAGGGTTTCAGGCCGATTGAACTGAGTCTTTACAACATGTAGTTGCTATTTTGTTTAACAGGCATGAAGACTAATAATCTGCCTTTACAGAGGTGGACAAAAATTTATAATCTTGTCACATTATTTAGATCTGTATATTTATGTTTCACTTTCTGTTTTTTAATATTTTTTTTTATTGAATAAGAACTGTGTTTTAATATTTAAATATGTTCTAATGTAAGGGATTAGAAAAAATTAACATGAATTTTTAATTAGATCTTTGATGGTACTTTAGTACAAGAAATCTATCTTGATATCACAAGTGATGAACTTAACCGTATATACGAAGATGTTGGAGGAATTTAACGTTATTTATATTTAGAAAATGTTGATTTTGAACAATTATTATTATTGTTTCATTTTGGACGATCTTAATTTTATTTTAACACCAGCTGGGGTATGTAAAATGGTTTAAGTCAATGAATTCATGCTAAGTTATGGCGTGAAAAAATTACTCTCTTCTTTTACTTTCTATTGGAATTTTCCATTGTTTGTACTTGTTGAATCTCATTATTCTGTCTTATCTCATTATTCTCATTTCAGTTGTTTACTTCTCATTATGCCATTCCCTTAAAATACTTGTCTAAAAGAAAATACCTCTAAAAATTATTTATTTTAATTCAAAATTTTCAACCATACCTGTATGATATTAAGATAGATGATGTTTCTCGTTTCCGAACATTCTTCTCTAGCCTTTTTTCATAAATTGAAAACTGTGAAAGCATTATTGTGATATCAAGGAAAGCAAGATCAAATGACATTACATTTGAGTTTTAATAATACCTGTTACATACTGATATTAAAGCAGTATAAATCTGGTTTCTCTTTGAAAAATATGTATAATTAATCTGAATCTGGGTTGATATATATTTTGAATTTTGTTAAAATAATTATTTATACTCCAAAGTGATTGTGTTTTACATTTCTTTAACAATACTGCATTCTGTTTTTTAAACATATTTTGCATTTCTTTTTGTAGGCATAAAATATTATGAATGGGACTTTATTGAGTTACAAAGAAAGAGTTAAAATAATCTTAACACATAATTTAGGTCTGTATATTCTTGTTTTTCTTTCATATTTCAAACTTTTTCTTTTAATAACAACATTGTGCTAATATTTAAATGTCTTCTAAAGTAAGGAATGAGAAAAAATTAACATGAATTATAAGTTGGCTGTCTCTTCATTAATTCTAGAAATCAGTCTTAATATCACAGATGATGAATTTATGCTTGAAGGAATATTTTTTTCTTATTGCCACTTTTTATTTCTATTTGCATTTGGGTGTGCTTGTTGATGCACAGAATATCTGAGCTCATTATTCTCATTTTAATTGTGTACTTTTAACTATACCATTCACTTTAAATGCTAGTGTAAAAGAAAATATTTATAAGACTTTCTGTTTTCATTTAAACTTTTCAATCATTCCTGTATTATATTAAATCAGATTGTCTTTTTAGAATTAATCAGAATGGACAAAAACTCAAGTTGGGATATGATGTGTATATTTTGAATGTTTGAATTTGTTAAAATCATTATTTATGCTCCAAAGTGATTGTGTTTTGCATTTCTTTAACAATGCTACATTCAGTTTTTAAACATTTTTTGCATTTCTTTTTGTAGGCTTAAAATATTATGAATGGGATATTTTTGAGATGCAGAGAAAGAGTTAAAATAATCTTAACACATCAATTAGGTTTATATATTCTTGCTTATCTTTCAAACTTTTTCTTTTAATAACAACATTGTGTTTATATTTAAATCTGTTCTAAAGTAAGAAATCAGTAAAAATTAACATGGATTTAAAATTCTATCTTTATTGATGAATTCTAGAAATCTTCTTTGATATCACAAATCATGAATTTATGGCATGAAATCAATGTTTTTTTTTTCATTTTGCCACTTTTTATTTGTATTTTCCGTTGTGGGTGCTTGTTGATGATTCCTTTTTCCCTCTTCTGAGCAGAATATTAGATCTCATTATTCTCATTTTAATTGCTTTTTTTAATTGTACCATTCACTTAAAATGGTTGTATAAAAAATATTTCTATGACTATTAGTTTTCATTTAAACTTTTCAATCATTCCTCTATGATTAAGAGAGATTATCTTTCTCCTTTCAGTATATTCTTTTCTCAGCTTTATTTTTAAATTGAAAACTAAAAATATTGTCTTTACAGGATAGAAAATATTTCCAAATGTAAGGTGTTTTATTGTGATATTGTGAAAAGCATGTTCAATTGACATTACATTTGAGTTTTAATTATACCTAAATTCTTGTTAAATATTGATACTAATGTAATAAAAATCTGATTTCTCTGAAGATTATAAATAATTAATCGAAGTTTACAAAAACTCGGTTTGGATATGATGTTTATATTTTAAATCTTTGAATTTTGTTAAACAGTTATTTATGCTCAAAATTGATTTTGTTTTACATTTCTTAACAATACTGCATTGGGGATTTAAACATTTTTTTGTATTTCTTTTTTTTATGCTTGAATGGGACTTTGTTGAGATGAAAAGAAAAGAGTTAAAATAATTGTAATACATTAATTAGGTCTTTATATTCTACGTTCTCTTTCATATTTTAAACATTTTTTTAAAAAACAACATTGCTTTAATATTAAAATCTGTTCTAAAGTAAGGGATCAGTTAATAGTAGCATGGATCTTTGTTGATTAAATCTAGAAATCTGCCTTGATATCACAAGTGATGAACTTATGGAATGAAATCAATGTTTTTTTCTTTTTGCCACTTTTTGTTTGTACTTTACTTTGTTTGTGTTTAGTGATGATAATTTTTCACTCTTCTGATCAGAATATGACATCTCATTATTCTCATTTTACTTGTGTACTTTCAACTGTACCATTCACTTAAATTGGATGTGTAAAAGAAAATATTTTTTAGACTATTTGTTTTCGTTTAAACTTTTCAATCCTTCATCTGTGATATTAAGACAGATTGTCTTTCTCCTTTCAGTATATTCTTTTCTTGCCTATTTTTTTTAAGATTGAAAACTGAAAATATTGCTTTTTCAGGATACAAATATTTCTAAATTTAAGGAGTTTTATTGTGGTATCAAGAAAAGCATCTCCAATTTACATTATATTTGAGTTTTAATTATACCTTAAATCTTGTTATATACGAATATTAATGTAGTATAAATCTGGTTTCTCCCTGAAGAATATAAATAATTAATCTACATGTACAAAAACTGACATTGGGATATAATATATATATTTTAAATGTTTGTATTTTGTTAAAGTAGTTATTTATGCTCAAAAGTGATTGTGTTTTACATTTCTGTAACAATACTGTATTGAGTTTTTAATCAGATTTTGTATTTCTTTTTTTATCCACGAAATATTATGAATGGGATTTTGTTAAGATGCAAAGAAAGAGAGGAAGTAATCTTAAATACATAAATTAGGTGTGAATAACCATGTTTTTGTTTCATATTTTAAACTGTTTTTCTTTTAATAACAACTTTCTGTTAATATTTAAATGTATTCTAAGGTAAGGAAGGGATCAGTAAAAATTAACATGGATTTCAAATTCGATCTTTTTTGGTGAATTGAAGAAATCTATCTTGATATTACAGGTGATGAATTTATTTTATGAAAACAGTATTTTTTTCTTCTTGCCCGTTTTTAATTGTATTTTTCTTTGTGTGTTCTTGCTAATGGTACATTTTTCCTTCTTCTGTACAGAATATCAGATCTCATTATTCTCATTTTTATTTTGCACTTTTAATTGTAACATTCGCCGCTTAAAATAGATGTATAAAAGAAAATATTTCTTAGACAATATTTTTCAATTAAACTTTTCACTCATCCCTTTGTGATATTAAGACAAATGGTCTTTCTCCTATCAGCATATTCTTTTCTCGCCTTTTTTATAAATTGAAAACAGAATATCAGATCTCATTATTCAATACTTGTGTACTTTTTAGTTTTAACTGTACCGTACACTTAAAATGGTTGTGTAAAAGAAAATATTTCTAAGACTATTTATTTCATTTAAGCTTTTTAATCATTCCTGTGTGATATTAAAACATATTACCTTTCTACTTTTAGTATATACTTTTCTTGCTTTTTTTTTTTTTTTTTTCAAAATTGAAAACTGAAAATATTGCTTTTTCAGGATACAAATTATTTTGAAATGTAAGGTGTTTTTTTGTGGTATCAAGAAAATCATCTCAATTTACATTACATTTGAGTTTTAATTATACCTAAATTATTGTTACATACTGATATTAATGTAGTATAAATCTTGTTTCTCTATGAAAATATAAGTAATTAATCTAAATTTACAAAAAAGGTTGGGATATGAAGTGCATATTTTAAATGTTTGAATTTTGTTAAAATAATTATTTATGCTCGAAAGTAATTGTGTTTTACATTTCTTTAACTATACTGCATTCAGTTTTTAAACCTTTTTTTCTTTTTGCCTGAAATATTATGAATGTCACCTTGCTGAGATGCAAAGAAAGAGCTGAAATATTTTGAATACATAAATTGTCTCAATATTCTTGTTTCGCTTTCGTATTTTAAACTTTTTCTTTTAATAACAACACTGTGCTAATATTTAGATGTGTTCTAAAGTAAGGAATCAGAAAAAATTAACATTAATTATACATTACATCTTTGTTTATGAAATCAAGAAATCTGTCTTGATATTACAAATGATGATCTTATGGTATGAAAGCAATCTTTTTTTCTTCTTTCCACTTTTTATTGGTATTTTCCTTTGTGTGGACTTTCTGATTATAATTTTTCCCTTTTCTCATCAGAATATCAGATCTCATTATTCTCATTTTACTTGTGTACTTATTTTTAACTGTTATATTCACTTAAAATGGTTTATAAAAGTAAATATTTCTAATACTGTTTGTTTTCATTTAAAGGTTTCAATCCTTTACCTGTGCTGTTAAGAAAGATTGTCTTTCTTCTTTTAATATATACTTTTCTCATGGGTTTTTTTTTCTTTTGAAATTGAAAACTAAAAATATTTCTTTTTCTTGATAAAAAATATTTTCAAATATAAGGTGTTTTATTGTGATATCAAGAAAAGCATGGTCAATTGACGTTATATTTGAGTTTTAATAATACCTAAAACCTTGATATATACTGATATTAATATAATATAAATCTGGTTTCTCTCTGAAGAATATAAATAATTAATCAAAATTTACAAAAACTTAGGTTGGAATATGATATGTATATTTTAAATGTTGGGATTAAAATAGTTATTAATGCTCAAAAGTGATTGTGTTTTACAATTGTTTAACAATATTGCACTAGGTTTTTAAACATTTTATTTGTATTACTTTTTTGAGGCATGAAATATTATAAATGGGAGTTTGTTGAGATGCAAATATAAAGCTGAAATAATCCTAATACATAAATTAGGTCTGAATATTCTTGTTTCCGTTTCATATTTTAAATGTTTCTTTTAATAGCAACATTGTGTTAATATTAAAAGGTGTTCTAAAAGAAGGAATCAGTAAAAATTAACATGGATTTTAAATTGGATCTTTGTTGATGAATTCTAGAAATCTTCCTTGATATCACAAGTGATGTACTTATGGCATGAAATGAATTTTGTTTTTTGCCACTTTTTATTTGTATTTTCTTTTTTGTGTGTTTGGTGATGACACTTTTCCCTCTCTTATGATCAGAATATCAGTTCTCATTATTCTCATTTTGTACTTTTTACTTATAATTGTACTTAGAATTCACTTAAAATGGTTGTGTAAAAGAAAATATTCCTAAGACTATTAGTTTTCATTTCAACTTTTCAATCATTCCTCTGTGATATTATGACAGATTGTCTTTCTCATTTCAGTATATTCTTTTCTTACCTTTTTATTTTATTGCTTTTTCTGGATATAAAATTAGTTATTATGCTGTATTTTCTTTTTTTTAGGCACGAAATGAGACTTTGTTGAGATGCAAATAAAGAGCTGAATTAATCTTAACTCATTAATTAGGTCTTTGTATTCTACTTTCTCTTTCATATTTTAAACTGTTTCTTTTAATAGCAACATTGTGTTAATATTTAAATGTGTTCTAAAGTAAGAAATCATTAAAAATTAACATGGATTTTTAATGGGATCTTAGTTGATGAAATCTAGAGCTCTGCCGTGATATCAAAAGTGATGAACTTATGGCATGAAATCAATGTTTTTTTCTTTTTGCCACCTTTTATTTGTATTTTCCTATGTGTGTGCTTGTTGATGTTTCTTTTTCACCTCTTCTGAATAGAATATGAGATCTCATTATTTTCATTTTAATTGTGTTTCTTTGAACTGAACTTAAAATTTTTGTATATAAATATTTATAACACTATTTGTTTTCATTAAACTGTCTGATATTAAGACAGTTTATCATTCTCATTTTACTATATTTTTCTCTTGCCTTTTTTTAAAAATTGAAAACTGTAAAAATATTGTCTTTTCAGAATACTTAATATTTCTAAATGTAAAGTGTTTTATTGTCAAAAAATACATGATCAATTGACATTACATGTCATTATTCTAATTTTACTTGTGTACTTTTTACTATTAACTGTACCGTTTACTTAAAATGTTTTTGTAGAAGATAATATGTCTAAGACTATTTGTTTTCATTTAAACTTTTAAATTAATGATTAATTTAATTTGCTTAAAATCTGCGATATTAAGACAAATTCTCCTTCCCATTTCAGTATATTCTTGCTTCAACTTTTTTTTTTTTTTTTTTCAAATTGAAAACTGTGAAAATATTGCTTTTTCAGGATATAAAATATTTTCAAATATAAAGTTTGTTTTTTCTTTTTGTGATATCAAGAAACGCATTATCAATTGAAGTGACATTTTTTATTTCGCTTTAGAGGCATAAATAAACAATAAACGTAACACATTGATTAGATCTGTATATTCTACACTGGTGTGCAAAACTTAAGCAACAATGCAAATTTTAAACAGATAGCCATGAAATTGCAGAAAAGGAGTTCTTGCGATCAGTACAATGAACACGTAATTCAAGAGAAAGGTCATGCGTACGCAAATATCAGGAACAAAACGTCACAGGCGACGTGAGCGTACGCAAAACACGTGCGGAAGGCGCGCGCAGCTCAACACTACAATAAAAGAAAGGACGGAGACTCAATTAAAGACATTCGCTGCAAGTGCACGTGAGTTAATGCGTGAAATATGGCTAGCAGAAATCACCTGGGCGATTTCACACGTGGAAGAATGATCGGAAAGCTGGAGGAGGGGCATAGTGTGACCAGTGTAGCTGAAGAGTTCGGAATCAACAAAAGTGTCGTTTCGCGCGCTTGGAAAGTCTTCCAAACCACAGGCACAGCTGTGAGAAAGGTTGGTGGTGGCTACCCCAGGAAAACAACTGCAGTGGATGACCGACATATCGTCCTGCAGGCGAAAAGAACCCGAAACCAGTCAGCAAGCGCCATTGCTCAGCAACTGTGTGCAGCAACGGGGCGAAAAGGGTCGCGTTTTACTGTGTCCAGACGCCTTCACAAAGGTGGCCTATTCGCCCGCTGTCCTGAACGCTGCATCCCTTTGACAGTTTCCCACCGGCGGCACCACTTAGAGTGGTGCAGGGAGCACAAAAACTGGACATCTCATCAATGGAGTCGTGTCCTCTTTACAGATGAGAGTCGTTTTAGTGCCACAAGCGATTCCCAACGCCAGTTGATTTGGAGAGAGGTCGGGATACGGTTTCATCCCAGTAACATCACGGAAAGAGACCGTTTCGGTGGTCCTGGTGTTGTCGTCTGGGTAAGCATTATGATGAACGGGTGGACTGAGCTCCACGTTTTCGACAGAGGTTCTGTAACTGGAGATCGCTATTGTCAGGAGGTGATCCGTCCCCATGCGCGTCTGTTCCGAGGTGCCATTGGATCAGACTTCGTTTTTATGGATGACAATGAACGGTCACACAGGACTCATGCTGTTGAGGAGCTCCTGGAAAGTGAAGATATCACTCGAATGGATTGGCCGGCTTGCTCCCCTGATTTAAATCCGATAGAACATGTGTGGGATGCTTTGGGGAGACGCCTTGCGGCACGATTACATCCTCCTGGGAACACCCGACAACTTAAACAGATGCTGATTGAGGATGGGCACTCTTACCTCAAGAACTGTTGGACAATCTGGTGCTGAGTATGGGGAGACGGTGCGAAGCAACCATTGCAGTATGGGGAGGGCATATCCCATACTAAGGAACATCTGCTTGCTGTTCTTCCTCTTGGACAGACAATCATATGTAACGATACTATGAGTTCAATAAAGACTTTTTTTTGTTTGATTCCGTACTGTATGCATTGTATTAATTTCTGCGCAACTATGCTTTCGTCATTCTTTCAGAACAAAATGCTGTATCTCATTTCTGAATTTCATGTCTCTCAGATGATTTCTCGTGAAGTTATGGCAAAAAACATACATGTTGCTTAAGTTTTGCACACCAGTGTAGTTTCTCTTTCATGTTTTCAAGTATTTTATTTAGTAACAAAATTTTGAATATTGACAAACATTGAACAAATATTGAAATGTGTTCTAATGTAAGGGATCAGAAAAAATTAACTAAAATTAATTAATAATAATTTTAAGTAATAAATTAATTTTAATCAATAATTTAAAATTTTAATTAATAAATTAATTAAAGTTTTAAATTGGATCTTTTTTAATGTATTCATGAAATTTTTCTCAATATTACAAGTGATGAACTTATGGTATGGAATCTTTCTTTGTTCCTTTGATTTTTAGTTTGCAATTTATACTTTTGTGCTTGTTGATGATACTTTCCCCCCTCCTCTGAACAGAATATTAGATCTCTTTATTCTCATTTTAATTGTTTACTTCTAGATCTACCATTCACTTAAAATGTTTGTCTAAAAAAATATTTTTTAGACAATTTTTTTTATTTAAATTTGCAATTATTCCTGTGTGATATTAAGACATATTTTATTTCTCATCTCAATAAATTCTTTTGTCCTTCTTTTAAAAACGATGTTTTAAAAATTAGTCAAATTAGAATTCAGAAAGAAATGTACAAAAGAACATTTATTTCACTTTACAGTAAGAGTACTGTATTATTAAACTATATAATATGTGCTTATATATATATATATATATATATATATATATACACACACACAAATAGAGAGAAAGCGAGATAGACGAATAATATTATGCAGAAATTAGGTTAAGAATTATACTCAAGTGCATAGATAGATTATAATAAAATAAATTGAAATTCTTATAATTGAATAATAAATTGAAATTCTACAACCATTATTTAAATCAAATAAAAAAAGATACATTCATATCTAAAAGAATTCTGTAAAATCTCGTAATTCAGAGGCGTAGCGACCAGTCATATAAATAAATACCTGAGGCACCAGTCTTAGGGATCATGCAATGGAGACAAAATTTTATGTCTTTTTAAAGGAAAATGTGATTAGAAAACAGATATCATGGCTCAGATGGGGTTCACACTTACAATGGCCGAGAGTAACTACAACCAAGAAAATCACATTATGCTGAGTTGAAGTTTACACTTAAAAGGCCATTATTAGATTTTAATTCCCTTCGGTGATGAAAAGCGAAAATCTGTCTCCCCTAACTGGATACAATCCAGACGCCGAAGATGCAGCATGTACTTTTTTTCCCCTTCTATGTGTGTGCTTGTGTAGTAGTTTTAGAAAATGTGCATGTCCTTTTATATGTGAAAATAAAACGTAAGAAAAATCAACTCCTGATTTTTCAATCGATGGAATTATCGCGCACTGACTATACATCGTGGTGTAACTTGGCCGCGATAAGTTGAAATCTGAAATTTTGGAAATGCTCAACAATTTCGTGGAAGCACAGAGAGGAGCTGAGACCAGAGGTGAGCACATTTTTTTTATTTGTTCTAAATTTCTTATTTAGTTTAAAAATGGATACCAATAGATTAAAGGGAAAAAGTAAAAGATAACGAAATATCTGCACGAAAAATGTAACTAAAATAAAAAAAATACCTTAAATAAAGAAATTTCTAATGAATGCACAAAAGAAACCAAACTTATTGAGCTTGTGATTTTAAAAGCTCAGCTCACGGAAAAATTAAAGAATTTAATTAGCGTGGATGACAGTATACAATTAAATATAGACCTAAACGAAATAGCTGACGAAATTAAGTTATACGAAGACTACAGAGGCAAAGCAATCGATCTAACATCAAAGCTAGAAGGACTTATAGAAAATTTGAGTGATATTCCACAAATAAGGACAAACAGTCCAATTACAAATAATGCGGAAAATGTTATCCCCTTAAGAAATAAAAGTGTTGATTTAACTAAATTAAATATACAGACCTCTCAGGGCGATTGCAATCAATTTATAGACTTTTGGAATTTCTTCGAAGTTGCAATTCATAAAAATGATTCATTAACAAAAATTGAGAAATTTACTTATCTAAAAATGTATCTTAATGGAATTGCCTTAAATGCCGTATCGGAATTTTCATTAAATGTGCAAAATTATGATGCTTCGATACAGTTATTAAAAGAAAGATTAGGCCGAACAGACATAATCATATCTTCTCACATGCATGAACTTTTATTGATTAAACTAATAAAAACTTGCTCACATGTAACAGGCTTTAAAAAATGTATAATGTAATAGAAACTCAAATTAGATTTTTGCAATCTTTAAATGTAGCTGCAGGTACTTATCGCCCTATAATACTACAAAAGCTACCAGAAGAATTAAATTTAAATTATAATCGTCAACGTAAAACAGGTAAATTGTTTAATATTACTAATTTAGTAGAATTCATAAGAATTGAAGTAGAATGCAGGGAAGCTTCGTTATTATTAGTAAATTCAAAAATTTCTAATGCAAAAAAATATTTATTTAGAAACAAAACTGACCAAGGTTACAAAAATAGCTATTGTTCGTATACGAATGTCGTACCTACACATACAGACTCATTTCAGTATAAATATGATTCAAATCGTAAATTTAATCGAAAGAGAAACTTTTATCCTTCTTCCGGTGACAGACTGTATAATCAAAACTGTATCTTTTGTACTCAAAAACACTAGTCATGATTGCTCACTTAGTATTAATGAAAAGAAAAAAAAATCGTTAATGGCTAAAGGAAAATGCTTCATAGGTTTTCAAAATCATACAAGAAAATTCTACAATAGTGATTGTCAAAATTGTAAACTATGTGGCTCTCTTTCGCATTATTCTTTAATTTGTGAAAGACTGCATCGAGCCGAAGTAGGGTCTATCCTCAAAGAAAATAATCCCGCTTCTACCATGATATCTCTCAGCATTGAATCAAATAAAAGAAAAAATAGCGTCTCTGGGGCGGTGTTATTCCGGACATTTTCAACTTTAGTGAACGGGAAAAGGGTATTGGCGCGCTTGTGTTGTTTGTAAGATTGCGGGGCCAATAAATTCTTCATCTTGAGAGAGGTGGTTTAGGAACTGTAATTGAAAACAGTGAACAAGGAAGTTTTAGCTATTCACACCTTCGGAAGTGAAATCGATGAGCGTCGTGTTTACGATACAGTGGCAATTACTTTAAGGAATATGCAACACCCGACTAAGACTGTTAAAATACAAATAGTTATTTTTAACTCGATTATTTCGGCGAAAATTTATACTCCATCGCAGTTTGTTAGAAACATAGCGTTGGAGAAGGGAATTGAGTTAGCAGATGTTAGTACTTCTGAGAGGATTGAATTGCAGCTAATAGTATTTTCGGATATTTACTACAGAAAAAGGAGGAGGGAATTGATTGTAAGGAGATATCTTCTAACCATTCAATCGTCGAGACTGAAGAATCTAGCTTTGATAGGGTAAAAGATTTGTGGTTATTAGAAACGATTAGGATAAATCTTGGTAAAGAAGTGTCTCTATCAGATAAAGAAAATTTAAAATCGTTTGAACAAAATATGACGTATACAAACAAAAGATACGAAACTCCTTTGTTATGGAAGGAGAATGGTAAGGCATTAAGTAGTAATTATGAAATTGCAAAACGTCGTTTATTCGGTTTAAACAAAACATTAGATAAAAACAAAGAATTATTTGTTAAATACGATGGCATCATTAAGGAACACTTCAGGAAAGGTATTATAGAACGAGTAGATTTGAATTTAGACCAAAATATGAACACAGATTATTTTCTTCCACATCATCCTGTAGTGCGTGAATGGAAGTATAGTATAAAGGTGAGGATTGTCTTTGACGCATCATCAAAGGGAAAAGGTGCGTTATTGTTAAACGATTGTTTAGAGAGCGGATCGAACATAGAGTTGAAATAGTGATAGAGGGAGTGCAACCGTATTTTGGTGTAGGACAAAATAAAATCACGTGACTTTGGGAGAGAATTTGTATTCGTTGTAACCACATTCTCCATTATATTTCAATAGCAAATTATTTCTCGCTTTTAAATGTTAAATTTTAAAGCTTATTTAAGCCATGGTAAACTCTTGCTGTGAAATTGGATCCAAAGAAAAGGCTTCTATGGATAGTCCTGTTCCATTTCACAAGTATGTACAATAAACATATTTTATTGATATCCATTTTAAGTCAATTTAAAATTTCGTACCTTGGATCAATCAGTGATTTTGATGTTATAACTGAATAATATTTCATAGTTTGGTTTAGTTATTGTATTTAGTTAACTTGTCATGAAGTTTCATTTAAACTGATATAACTGCATTATTTTTCGCTACTTGCATGATTTTTTTTCTCGTCAATACAAGTGTCCATATAAATATTATTGACCGATTAATAATTGTGTATTTAATTTAATGCTAATAAAGTGCCTTATTATTTCCAATACATTGTTCCTTTTTTACCATAAATATTCGAATTGTATTATTCCGTGAACATATTAAATCATCATTGTGAATGAATTAGTGAAACTCAAATGTATGTTTTATTGAAAATGTTATATGGTAAAATTTCATAAATGTGCAAGTAATAATTGCATGTTTTTATAAATTTTAATTTAGATCTAAAAAGAAACTACTGGATATTCTAAAGATAAGAAATTATTGAAGAAATAAATGCTATATGTACAGATGAAAATTTTGTTTTAATGTCAACATTTATTAATAACTTACGGTATGCGCGATATGTACGGTATTTCTTTATTATTTTGTATTGAAGTCAACGCATTTAAGATTCCAAAAAGGATTTACTTTAGTTTCTGTGGTAGTTAGAAGCAAAGTTATCGGCAAAATTATAAATCAAAAGTGAATTTTTTAAAATTGATATTAACAAGGGGAAGGCACGAGGTTGAAAATTGAGTTCGGGATGAGATTTTGCATAATAGCAGTATACATTTAGAATGTCCATTCATAAAAATATTAAGGTTCAATAGCCAGATTTAAAAAAAAAATTTGTTTAGGATAATGATAGAAAGTATTTGAGCATTTAATGTAAAATTAAAAGATGTTTTTTCAGGTAAATAGAAGAAATAAAATGTTTACTTAAAGAAAAAAAAATCACTTTTAATTAATACAAAAAAGGTAAAAAAACTCGGCTATTGATGTTATGAAAAAGAAAATATTTTCGAAATCAGTTTGCTTGGTTTTCAAAGAATGATAATCTCAAAACAAGGAAAGGGGTATATATATATATATAAAAAACTTTTCAGGAAATGTTAACTGGAAATGAAAACCGACCCAATGCAGGGAAGCAAAAGGTTGCGCGACAGTTTCTGAGTATGCCGAGATTTGCGATATGGCGCCAAAAATTCATGTTGGGCACTCTTATTTCAATTAAATACAAGCGACTAGCCCCATCCATTTATATCTCAGCTCTATGGGACCGAACTTAAATCCTGATTTACTTGAAATCTTGTTACGGTTCAGGTTACACAAAATTTCATTTTGTGCAGATATTCAGCCCGCTTTTTTAGAAGTAGGGATCGCCGAAGAAGATAGGCAATTTCTAAAATTCTTATGGATAAAAAGTAATTGTCCTAATCTCGGTCTCAGCCCTTACAATATTGAAACATTCTAATATAAAAGAATCATCTTTGGTGTGAAGTGCAGTCTATTCCTACTTGCTGCAGTCATTAGACTGCATTTAGAAAAATTCTAAAATGAATATGAAGAAGCTTGTAAAATGTTGAACTATTTGTACGTAGACGACCTAGAAGCAGGCAATCAAACGTTTCCGAAGTTGAATGATCTACATTTTAAGTCAGACCTGCATGAATCTACGAAGATAGGCTACGAACTCCCCAATTCTATATGAAGCTTGGGAACTGTTGTTATGGAAGAATCACTGAACTTTTCTATGGTAATGATAACCAAATAAGAGTAGTTAATATTAAATTACCTAACAGTAATGTCTTAAAACGAAATGTTCGAGATGTAGCTATTTTACCGACTGAAAATTAATAATCAGAATTGCAAAATTGTATTTGTATCAGTATTAATTGTTTAATCTGTATTATTGTGAAATTACTGTTTGTTGTAAATATAGTAAGTAATTTTATGAATGTCATCATCCGGGGATGGGTGAGTGGATGTTAAAGTTTTAATTCGTTCCGGTGAAGAAAAGAGAAAATCTATCTCCCCTAACCGGATGCAATCCAGACGCCGAAGCGGCAGCATGTACTTTTTTCTCTATGTGGTGTGTTTTGTGATTGCGCAGTAGTTTTAGAAAATGTCCATGTCCTTATATATGTGAAAATAAAACGTATGAAAAATCAACTCCTGTTTCTTCAATTGATGGAATTATCGTGCACTGACTGTACAGACATTGATGGTGACTAGACGTGGGAAATTCATATTATATCCACAACATCACCACCGCTACGCCACTGATAAATTCCAATTTTGGTAAAAATAGAGAAAAATATTTACAACTTTATAACACAAAGTTAAATACTATAATACACATAATATATATTTGAAATTCATCCATTGAAATTCAATACCACAATAATTTTTTCATACTTTAATTTGAAACTAGCAAAAACAAACGTTTTAAAAAATTAGTGTTGAGAAAATTCTGCAAAACTTTAGTCATTAATTATATAAATTTTAAGAATATATAATGACATTTTAAACAAAGCAGCTCTGCTTTTTATTTTTTAATACCAAATTACACTTTTGGCCATTAAAATTGTAAAGCCATGAAGGAAATCTCAAAAAAGATATTTATTATACGTAAACAGTATTGCATGAAGACAAAACGATTAACCTTATAAGCAATTGGGGAGTTTACAGAGGTGCGAAACTAGTAGAAATAGCTACCAGCTCTGACAGCTAAAACGGCCTTTATCCGGTTTGGCATGAAGTGGATCTAGGCTTAGATGGCAGAAAAAGGCAATTCATTCCATGCTGTTTCAAGTTTATGCCACACTTCATCCACCGTATTAGCTATAGAGGGGTGGTGGGCCAGTCTCATCAATTCGTGACCAGATGTTTACAGTCGGCGACAGATCTGGAGAATGTGCAGGTAGGGCAACAATCGAATACCCAGTGTGTCAAGGAAGGTCAAAACATGATGTGCAACATGTGGTCTTGCATTATCTTATTGGCATTTGGCAGGCCTCGAAGATAAGGCACAACATCTATAAGAAAGTTATCAGAAATTTATCGATCTGCATTCAAATTACCGTCGATCCGAACTAGAGATATGTGTGCTGTGTGCCCAAATCATCACATCAGATGCAGGATTCCTATGTCTATATCAAATCCAAGCAGGCGACGTGTGGTCTCCTTGGAACCTCGAAACATGTATTCAACCATCTCGTCTGAAAAGACGACATTGTGCCACTCCTGTATCCAGCTTTATCGTTTGGCGCGCCAGAATCACCGTGTCTCTCTATGCTGCATTGTCAAGGAAAGCCGAAATAATGGTCGCCGTGCTAATAGTTCATGCTGCAGCAAGCTTCGTCACACCGTATGAGTGGATACTAGGGATGCTTCAAACATGCTCATTTCCAGATTAATGGTCCGTGATGTGGTTATGCAGTTTTTCAGGGCCGACCTCGCAATATATCTGTCATCTCGGACGTTAGTCTTGGGATGGCGTTGAGATCCTGCATGTCGTTCAGTAAGACCCTAAGCAACTCATTGATTCCATATTTGTATGGCAGTGGTTGGATTTCGACCAGTGTTACGAGCGATATCACTGAACGATAGTCCACACTTTCGATCGGCGAAGATCCTATATTTATCGAATTCCGAACACTGCTGGTTTATTCCAGGTATTCTGAACAAATTCCAACCTATTAAAGCTCTTTCCTAATGAGAAATCCACTACACTTTTCTTTTATACAGTGTTTCAGATGTCGTTTCTCCCTCCTGCGTCGTCTAAGTGCACTAAAATGTTAATAATTTCCATATCTGAACCACTTTTTCCTTTAATGTGATTTTCATGTTCATCAGATCATTCCTTCTAGGTGTTGCATTTTTAATGGTTAGCAGTGTATTATGATACCAAGTTGTAGAATATAAAAAAGATATAGAATATGATAATATATGTAGAATATAAAAGAAGTTTCAATATTTTTTGTTCAGAAGATCAAATGACAAACATTAATAAGTTTCAATGATCAACAAACCTTATTCTTAATATTATCGATGTTTTGAAAAGTAAAATGAAGGGAAGATAAAAACACAGCACTGAAACAAATACAAGTTACTGAATGACTCTTAATTGCTCAAATGAAAATGTGCGAAACGACACTGTGGATATAAATGAAGACTTTATTCAAAGTATATACCATAGGCCTGAGCACAACAATCCCATTCATTAACGAGCCGAAGAATTCCTTGTTCCCAGAATTCCTGTGGCTGTGACGAGACTGTGTGTGTGTAAAGGGAAGTCCTTCACAGCGTCCTTGAGTTCGCCGTCCGAGCTGAATCGCTTCTCTTTCAGATGTTTTTTTCAGGAGACCGAACACGTGAAAATCGCAGGCCGACATATCCGGGCTGTCGGGCGGATGGTCCAGTTGCTTCTACTTGAACTTGGCCAGTTCCGCGTGTGTGACCCTGGAGACGTGTGGATGTGCGTTATCATGGAGCAGAACCACACCCTCCCTGAGTAGTCTCGGTTTTTTGTTCTTGATGGACCTGCGTAGTTTTCGGAATATCTCACAGTACACATCGGAGTTAATGGTTCTCTGTTTTCGAGAAATTCAACAAGTAGCGGACCTTAGTGGTCGATAAAGACGGTGAGCAACACCTTGCCTGCTGACGCCACGGCTTTGAACTTTTTAGAGGGAGGTGATGACGAATACTTCCACTGCATGCTGTCCCACTTTGTCTCTGGCTCATAGTGATGGCACCAGCTCTCATCACCTGGGGAGGGACATGTAAAAAGCACCATGAATGATGATTTGAGTATTATACTGGAGCAAAATCCTTTTGTAGAATAAACTTAGTTGAAGATTAAGATTAGATAATAACTATAATTTTGTTCACCCAGTAAATTAAAAAAATAAAATAAAATAAACACCTTTATGGAATGCAACTAGAAATGGTAGGAGCTAAAAAAAAAGTAGAAGTGAATAAAATCAAATATTATGTAAAGCATCTGCTTCTTTCAAAAATGCAAAAATGTCGTTTTTGCCCAATTAAATATGTCAAGTCACAAATATTCTAACTAAAAACTTCGCAAAAGAAACAGCGATCACTGAAAACCTATGCCTTCAAGTTAAAATTTCATTGTACTGGATTTTACGCAATCGGCTACTGTGATTACACACTGCAATAAATTACAATTCAGTATAGTACAGTAAAATTCTTTTAATAGATTGTTCAAGAGATTGTTTCAAAACAATATAATGTGGTGAATAGCATCCGAAAATCGAATTTGTTTTTTAGATGAGTTATTATTATTAACAAAAATTTGACTTAAAACTATACTAAAAATTTGATATAAAGCTAAAAACAAAATCGCATACCAAATTTGATAAATTTAAATCATTGCGTTTTTGAGTTATCGCGTTTACATGTTTCTGAAACCGATAGACGGTCATCCCTCATTAGATTTGGTTCAAAATTGGATAGGTATCTTACAATATGGATATTAAAATCTGAGCACTGAATTTTAAAAATCTATTTTTCTTCCATTTTTTTTTTTTAAATAATCGTGTTATTGTATATTCGGACAGCAGACAGATTACCTCTGAACGGCTTTAGGAGAAAATGAAGTAATTTTTTATCATTATTATTGAAAAACTAAAACACAAAAGATAAATTTTTTCCAGAACTCATTAGAGGTATTCTAAAAGTAAATTAAAATGAAAGTTAAAAAGCTGACGATTATCTAAGGAAGCAATTGATTTAGTTTACTTTTGGTATTGTTTTGATTATGAAAAATCAAATATTTTACAATCTAAAACATCTTTAAAAACCTTCCTGATATTTCAATAATTATGAACAAAATTTAAAGTAAATCTATAATAGATATTAATAACATGGGGAAAAAATGAGCTATCAGAATTTTTAAAAATCCACTGATTAAACTGATATTTTTATTTTAATTAGGAAACGCTTCAGGCAATGAATTTTTTGTATTGTTTTTAAAATTATAATA
>JAPMOR010017250.1:0-12017 GCA_026543865.1 Argiope aurantia
ATGAAAGCCATGTATCGGGGACTGCCATGACATATGTTAGAAATTCTGGAAGTTCTCATTTATTTAGTACTTTCACATGCAATCCACAGTGGAGGGAGATTACAGACGAGTTCATATCAAAACAAAAAATGCCTTGATAGGCATTATATAATTGATCGAGTATTCTATTTGAAACTCAAATCTCTCATAAATCTTATAAGCAAAGGAAAAATATTTGAGGAAATAAGATGCTTCATATATACAGTTGAATGTCAGAAGCGCATATTCGTCTGTGGTTTCAGGATAAATTTTATGCTTATAAGATTGACGATTCAATTACTGCGGAATTGTCAAATCCTGAAATTGATCCAATATCACCTCTGTCACTATGTATGAAAGATGGAAAATGTACGAAAATGCATCCAAGAGATTTTTTAAAAAGAAACACATACAGATTATGACAGATATCCACTTTATCGTAGGAAGTTCGTGGATCTGAGTTTGTGATAGATAATCGATGGATTGCTTATTTTTGTCCGTTTTTATCAAGAGCATTCAATGTATATGTCAACGCCGAATACTGTAGTTCTATAAAATCTATCAATTATGTTATCTATAAAATCTATCATTTATCAATTATGTATCATCAGCAAAGGTTCTGAAATGGCTATATTTAATTTAACAAATAATGACATTCAGTATGACGAAATTCAAACGTATGAAATAGGATATCTCAGCAGCAATGAAGCAGTTTGGGGTTATCGGGGTTTCCTATTCACGAAAGGCATCCCACTGTTATCATTTAAGCGTGCATCTTGACAATGGTCAGAGAGTTTACAGAAGAAATGATTTAGAACGAGTGGAAACTCCACCAGAAATTACTGCAACTGCATTTTTCTCTTTATGTGAAAGTGAAGAATTTGCTCGATCATTATTGTACCATTAAGTGCCTCAATATTATACTTGGAATAACAGGAACAAGTAATGGGTTCCTAGGAAATCTGGAGAAGCTGTACCTGATCACCCAGGAATTAAACCATGTGATGCTCTTGGTTGTGTCTGCACCGTTCACCCAAGCAATTCGAAATGTTTGAGGTTCAGATTGAAATCATGAGGTTATGGGCTCAACAACTTTCTCTTTGAAAATATTTAACCCGGCAAGACGGGCGCGGGGTGTTTCGACACCCCACGCCCAAAAATACCCATCTGCTGTCTCCCACTATAAACCGAAGTGGTCTGGTCCATCAGTACCGCCTCGAAGGCCATCTTCCACGCGTAGTCTGAAAACGGCGAATTCAGACTCCATTTTAGTTTTATAGAACGATTTCGAGTGTGGGGACACCCCGTGCGCACACTCGTGTTAGTATTTTTCAGTGCGAAATCATGGCCTGCTCCAGTCGTTCTGTTCAGTCTTCCTCGTTTGACGTACGAGCAAGAAATGAATAGACTTCAGAAGATGTTAGAGGAGATTTCGTCAGATGAAGAGAATACCGAAGAATTGATCGATTCAGATAATGAAGACATATTCAGTGATCAGCAGTCTGAATCAGAAGAAGAATGCGATTCTTCAGAAGAAGTTTGCGACCAAACTAGCTTTTTTATCAGAAAAGATAAAACAAAAAAGTGGAAAAAGAACCCCTTCGAGTTCCAAAGCGCATAGCTTCCCAAAATATAATCAAACTTTTACCTGGCAATACAGAATTTTCTAAAAATATTTCTTCAGAAATCGATGCATGGAGTCTAATATTTGATGATGATTCAATCATTGAAGTTGTTTTAAAATGCACTAACATTTATATAAAAAAATTTGTGGAAATTTCAATAGGCAGAGAGATACAAAACTTTTAGAAAAAGAGGTTTTGTGTCTTTATAGGACTGTTGTATATAGCTGGATTGCACAAATCTTCTCATGTGAATGTCCGAGACATATGGGCGATAGATGGCACAGAATTGGATATTTTTCGTAAAACTATGAACTATAAGCGTTTTCTTTTTATACTTCGCGTTTGGCGATTCGATGATGTCAGAATCCGTGATGACAGACGAAAGGTTGATAAGTTAGCTCCAATAAGAGATGTATTTGATAATTTTGTCAGGAATTGTCAGAAATTATATCATATAGGTGAATACGTGACATTGGATGAAAAACTAGAAGCTTTTCGTGGGCGATGCTCCTTTCGGCAATATATGCCGAAAACACAAGCAAGATATGGTATAAAAAGTTTTGCTTTGGTTGATTCTAGTACGTTTTACACATTCAACATGGAGATATACGCAAGCCAGCAACCAGATGGACCTTACAAGAAAAGTAACAGTTCCTGTGAAATAGAAAAACGCATGCTAGCTCCATTATACAATTCTGGAAGAAATGTCACTACAGACAATTGGTACACTAGCTATGAATTAGCCAAGGATTTATTGAAACATAAAATTTCTATTGTTGGAACAATACGCAAGAATAAGAGGGCTATCCCACTTGAATTTGCGTCGCATAAAAATAGAGAAGCTTATACAACTCTCTTGGGTTTCAAAAGTATGTAATGATTCTTTCTTGTCAAAAAAAATGTGTAAACCTTCTATCAACTCTGCATCACGATGATCAAATTGATGAAAGCTCAGGAGATTTAAAAAAAATCGGATGCAATTACTTTCTACAACATGACTAACGGCGCAGTGGATGTGGTCGATGAAATGGAAGGATTTTATTCTGTTGCCAGAATATGAAATCGATGGCCTATTTTTTTCACTTCTAAATATTGCACGATTAAATTCCAGGATCTTCTTGTTATCAACCGCAGACCCTCGAGAAAAGTTCAGAAACAGAAGGCCTCTCTTGAAGAATTTAGCGTTCTTACTTATAGAACCTTATATGAAGTCGCCGCAATAACAAGAAGAATGTCTGGATGAGCCACAAACGAAAAAAAGAAAGCTGAGTTATAGAAGATGCTATTTGTGTCCAAGAAACAAGGACAGGAAATCGAAAACTATGTGTGTGAGGTGCGACAAAAATATATGTCGAGAACACTCAGAAATTGAAGCTTTATGTAATAACTGCAAAAAAGCTAAAGTTTTGGATCCATGTACACCTTAATTATTAAGAAAATTCATTATTATGAGAATTTTTATTTACAATAATGTAGAATTTTTATTATAATAAAAATTGTAAAGAAAAATCATTAAGTGTTACATGAGAAAGGTTGAAGTTTTTCGAACAGAGACAAAAAAGGTGAGTGCTTTTAATTTATTTGTTATTAATTTTGAAAATTATGACAATATTAATGTCAAGGCCACCACTTGTGGAGGTATGAAATGATTCTTCGACTTAAAAGTTCAGAGCTTCAAAAAACGCAACGGCATTTTTAGCAAGAACATGAGTAAATTTATACAAAAAAGAACGAAACAAGAAAAATTAACAGAAGAAGTAGAAGTAGCTCTTTCGAGTTGAGAAAGAAATATTAGATACTTACCGACCAGATTACATGAAAGGTTTGAGGTGAAACAGTAATACCCACAAGAGTTTATTTAGTAATAAAAAGGTACGTGACAAGTTTAAAACAGAGATTTTGTTAAATTTGTTTAGGGAAAGAGCTTCTAATATCCCAACTTATATTGCCGAGAAAGATTTAAATAATTTTGACGATTTTGAATAAATTGTTTTAAGAGAATTCATACGAACAGCGCAAGCGGTTTCAAACAATTTTAGAAATGCTTCTAGAGATAAGGAATGTCATGTGCAATGCGCATCATGCTTGATGTCGAGTTTTGAATGCTTTTGAAACTTAAGAGGAGTCAAAGATGTCGAGATCCTAAAACAATTTATGGTTTTGGATAAACTATTCCAAACGCTAGACAAAGAAACTTCAAATTAAATCAATATTAGACAAAACCAAAACTAGTTTACGCCTCTAGAAGTAGGAAAAGAATGTTACCTATATTTTGCTTCCAGAGGCAAAATCATAAATGAGACGAAGAAAGGCGAAGAGGTTTATAGCAACAAATTTAAACTGGCATCATAAATATTTTTCAATGCAGTGAAAAATAAAAATTGTGAATTATGTCTGAAGAATGAAAATCATTCGTTATATGTTTGTCCTCATTTTAAGAAATTTTCGATTCTTGAACGCGTCGAGGCAGTAAAAAAACTAAAACGCTTCCTTTAAATGTTTATCGCCCGATTGCAGCGTTAAAAAATCTTCGTATAATAGTTATTTCTGCGGCAAAACTTAAAATAAATTCATTCATTTTCCGAAAGAAGCAAAAAGTATGTACGTAGAAACCGTGGAAATCGTAAATAATTCGCAATTCGTGGGGGAATTCTGATCAAAGTTCTTTTTCCTTTAGTGAGTGAAGTATGCCTTTCGTTGCAACTAGTCTAATCAATAATAAAAATGTATTTTTGTGTATTGTAAAATATTTAATAATGATGTAGAATAAAATGCTCATCCAATCAAAAGGTTAATCCTATCCATCATCGCCAGACTTTCTTTCCCCTCAGGGGCTCACCTTCTTTAGGTGAGTACGGGTGTCCCAATCCCGAGGTCCCCAGGGATCTTTACTCATTTTACGTTTTCTCTCCTCTACGCCTAGTGCTTTCTACTTGATCCTTCCATCCCTCGACGGCAAGCGAGGGAACTCTCCATGAGAAGCTGTCGCCGCTTTGTTTGCTTCTTGTTTCTCATGAACAGCCAAAACCCCACGTGTTAGCTGTGCGTGGCGACCTTTTAGACGGGCGTTGCACTGTGGTCCCCGGTGTACCAATCGGCTTGTAGATAGTCACCGGAATGGCTAGTCTGCTAGGGATCAAGCGAAGGGGTTACTCCTTGGGCTTGGCGTTCAGGGTGGTCACTGTCCCCGGGGGTAACTCCGAGCGTATAGGTAACCGATCAGCACTATGGTAAGTACTGAGGCTGGAAGTGCCCAGAGCCAGCGGCTGTCATCCCTTGTTGGGCTCCGTGGTTGGGCGGTGCCGTCGGGCCTGAATTTCTACCAATGTCGTATGGGCAAACGGAAATCTGCGTCAGTGGGCAACAAATCGTTTCAAACAACGCAATTGCAGCTATCTTTCCAAATTTTTTTCTCATAAAAAGAGTTTCCAAAACGAATGAGACTTTTCATTCAGTATATCCTTTCTTAGTTGAAAAAAGCATCACTGGAAATATCGGGGAAGTAAAATGCACCAAGAAGCTTCGTTCCGGAGACTTGCTAGTGGAAGTTCTGTCCCGGAAACAATCGCAACATATAATGAAATTGAAGTCATTTGCTGATATCCAAATCACCGTTTCTCCGCATGTTTCTTTAAATTCCTCCAAGGGAGTCATTCCTTGCGGAGAAATGTTTAATGATGAAGAGGAAGTTCTCAAAGAATTGAAAAGCCAAGGGTTGAGTCATGTAAGACGTATATCAATACGGAGAAATGGCGAACTCCATAAAACAAAACATTTGATTTTGACATTTGGATTTCCAAAACTGCCAGAATATATTAAAGCAGGGTATATGCGTCTTCCAGTAAGGCCATATATCCCCAGTCCACTGCGTTGTTTCAAATGCCAACGTTTTGGGCATTCTAAAACTTCTTGCCGCGGGACACTGACTTGCGCCCGCTGTGCAGATGTCGATCATGACAGTTCTCAATGCAACTCTGTCGAAAAGTGTGTAAACTGTAAAGGTGCACACACGTCGTATTCTAGAAATTGCTCAACATGGTTGCTTGAAAAAGAAGTAATAAGTACAAAAATAAAAAATCAGATATCTTACACCGAAGCTCGGAAACTTGTGAACTCCCAAACTCTTACAGGTACTAACTATGCTTCCAGAGCTTAGACAAAGACTAAGCAGTCAAAATCTTTTAATATATCGAATGATTCTTTGGCTTTAGAAAAATCAATTACAATTCCCGACATACAATCTAGATCTAATTCAATTAAACTAAGTATTACTCAGAATGAAAGTGTGTCAGTTCCACCCTGTGATGTTGCGTCAGCTTCACAGGATTTGCCTGATTTTCAGTTAGTAACAAAGAAAAAGAAATATAAAAAAACTCTGAAGACCGCAGTTGGAAACCAAAAGGAATCAATGTCAGAAAAATCCAAATTTTGGGTAACCTCCCCTATGCAGGTTCCGATTTCGGCTACTGTGGAAGTAAACAAATCTGCGTCAATACATGTGGCAAATCATTCCAAAGCTTCACATAAAACTGATTATTTACCAGCTTCTATGATTTCTGACCACATTTCGATAGACGATCATTGTAATAACAAAAGTGGCAATGATATCGGGTCGTCTGTGGCTAAAGACGCTATAGACTATGACCCAAACGAAACTATTGAGGAAACTTCCCCTGTTATTGATCTGCAAGAAAAACCAACAGTATTTAAAACCCCTACATCAACTGATAATCTTACTGTTAAAGAAAAATTAAAAAACAGTCCATTTCATTGGGTTAATTTTAAAACATTTCATCCTAAGACAATTAGTACCACCTATTAACTTATAAAACAAGACTAAATTCTTAGAATAACGAAATCACCATTTTATTTTTCAAGATAGAATTTTTTACACTGTTGCCAAACACATCAACATAAAATAACTGTTGCCACAAAAATACAATGCCGTTAATAATTATCTTACATTCGGCCATCCTGAAAAAAAAATGGACGACCCTGTCCATAAAATTACGAAAATGAGGCACATTGTAAATTATTCAAAGTACATAGTCCTGAAGGTATGTTGGCAATTTTTTTATTCTATTTTCTCGTGGAGCATTTGGGAGTTCATTAACCATATCTTCCTCTTCATCATCATAGTCAACGTCAACGATTTCATCTTCATTTACAATGTGAAATAGTTTCATCTGCGATGCATGAGCTGTAGTTGTATAATGCCGTCTTACACGTCCTTGTGCTTTTGTTCTAAAATCTGTGACTTGATATACATCAGATGGAAACACCTTCACAACTACAAGGGGTCCTCTGTATCGAACTTGCGTTTTTGTGCGACTCCCAGGAGTGGTTTCAGGTAACCGTTTTACAACGACAACATCGCCAACAGAATATGTATGTGCATCACAGTGATGCTTATCAAAATTGGACTTCATTTTCTCTTGTGCTTTCAGTATATCGTTTCGTGCTTCTTCTTGCAGTACTCCAGGAGAAACATATTCATCCGACATTGGAAGCAATTCTCTTGGAAAATTATCAAGTTTTCTAGGCTTGTATCCAAATAATAGGTGGAATGGCGCTTTGCCTGTAGATTTGCTGGGCGACCAATTAATGCATCTCTGGATTTCAGGCAACATCTTGTCCCAGTCCCTATGGTTATCTGCATGCACATTTGAGGAAATCATAGGTATAAGCACACGATTTATCCGCTCCACTTGTCCATTAGCAGCTGGTCTTTGCGAGCAGTTCACAGTATGTTTTACGCCATGCTTCATGCAGAATTCTTTAAATGCTGATGATGTGAAACATGAGCCTCGGTCAGTAACGACTCTGATAGGACTTCCAAAGTCATTTATGAATTCTTCAAAGTACTTCAATACACATTTAGTAGAGCAACTAGTACATGCACGTAAACGAACAAATTTTGTCAAATTATCAATTATTACTAATAGTTCAGTATTGCGATTCGAACTAGCGTTAAAGGGTCCCAAAAAGTCCATGTGTACTATTTCAAAGGGTCGTTTACCTGGCGGAATTGGATTGAGTTTACCCTGAACTTTTCCGGCGGGTACTTTCGTAAAAGCACATGTAACGCATTGATTTATATGCTGTTTTACATATTCTGACATTCGAGGAAACCAGAAATGCTGTGTTATAAGTAATTTGACCTTGTCAACTCCAAAATGACCCGAAAAATCGTGAAAGCGTACAACTAAATATTTCCTCATAGATCGTGGCATTACAAACAATTTTTTGCAGACACCGTTGTCAATTTGTAAGCGGTACAGTATTCCGTTTATAAGTTTATATTTACTGACAATATTTTTCTTTTCCGCTTTTTTCTTGGAGCATTTTAATATTTTAATGATATTGTTTAACTCTTCGTCCTGGGACTGAATTAAAGCTACTTTGTCTTCTTCAGTACTTATATAATAGACACGCGGTTTCTCACTTATATTTAATGGAATACTGGTATCAATTTCGACTAGTTGGTTCGGACATTTCACTATTATATCTAATGGGCTGCATTCAGTGGCTTCTTTAGATTGTTCAGGATCTTCGTCTTCTACTGGTGCGCGACTCAGGGCGTCCACATGGGTCATCTGGTCACCGGATTTATGCTTAACATCGTAATTGAATTCACTTAGCTGTTCTATCCACCTTGCCGTTTGGGGCCTTATATTTTTTTGAGTTTTTAGATATATAATTGCAGAACAATCTGTAATAATAGTAAATCGAAGACCAAGAAGAAGGGATCTAAGGCGACTGAGAGACCAAACAACAGCCAGTAGCTCCAATCGGCTCGAATGATAATTTTCTTCATCTGGATTAGTACGTCTGCTTACACAATAAACCAAGCGAAGGGTATTATCTCTGTCTCTCTGAAGTAGCATTCCAGCCAAACCCACGGAGCTTGCATCGGTGTGCAGTTCGGTTTCATCCCGAGGATCAAACAATTTCAAGACTGGTTTGGATACAAGAAGATTACGTAATCTTTCAAAAGAAGTTTGATGTCCATTGGTCCAGACAAATAATTGACCATTCTTTAATAAGCGGGTTAAAGGAGCTGCAATTGACGCATATCCAGCAATGAAGCGACGGAAGAATCCAGTCAATCCTAAAAATCTCTGAACTTCATCCTTTTTTTTGGGGAACAGGGGATTCGGCAACAGCAGCAAGTTTTCTGGTTCCAGGTTTGATACCATCCTTGCTGACAACAAATCCTAAATATTCAATCTCTTTTTTAGCAAACTCACACTTTGATAGTTTCAACGTTATCCCTGCATTGCACAATTTTTCGAGCACTGCTCTAAGCATATTGATCATATTTTCAAAGTTAGAGGATCCAAAAAATATGTCATCTATGAAACACGACACACCATTACATAATAAATTGCCTAAAGCTAATGACATACATCGTTGAAACACTGCAGGCCCGTTTGAAAGACCAAAGAATAGTCTAGTGGGTTCATAGTGGCCGTCTGGTGTTGTAAACGCGGCCTTGCGAGCTGACTCATCATCCATAGGTATTTGATTAAAACCCTGGCAGGCATCAAGAATGCAAAACAAACTAGAACCAGCAATTCTGTCTAATAAATCATCTATATGTGGTAAAGGGAATTTGTCCTTGACAGTCTGCGCGTTTACTTGTCTGTAGTCAATCACCATTCGATATTCACCAGTTTTCTTCTTTACAAGTAAAACGGGACTGCTATATTCAGATGAACTATCTCGAACAATACCTTGATCTTTCATTTCTAAAATAATGTCTCTTAGAATCTGCCTTTCGTAGTGGGAAGCACGGTATGGAGAACGAGCGACAGGAGTACTACCAGCCTTTTCAACTATTTTCATGACACATCCCAACTCATTAGGACTTAGAGCGATGCACTTTCTGAATTCATTCAATAGGTCACAGACACGTTGCTTTTGCTCATCCGATGTGTCTGGTCCAATCTTTATATCATCAATTTTAACTTTTTCTTTGAGATCTCTTTTGGCAATAGCAACTAGATTTTCTTTGTCACCGTTGATATCGGGATATTTAATAGAATCAACATTTTCAGTCGACCAAACACCTCTTAAAATAACTCGATCCTTCTTTAAGCGTAGAGTATTATCGCTGCAGTTAACTATGGGTACTAGTGTTTTACCATCTTGAATTAATAAAGACGAACTTGATTCATTATCAGCGTTATCAAAAGTCATCACTTCGTCATCCGTTGATTTGTTATCTACAACTTCCAACATTTGTATCATATTCGGTTGAACAGTTATCGTTTTTGATGCTCTCAGAATAGCAGTTGCATGGGGTGATTCTTCAACTCCAATGTTCGCTAGACGTCGAAATTCATCCATGTGAAACATTCTAGATTTTCCTTCCCGTCTTATCATCACTAAATTTGGAAAATCTATCAAATCCTTTCCGACAATGACGAATGGCCCTTGAAATGTATCATCATTTACAACGTGCAACTTCACATCCTTTAAAATTAAATTGTCTATAGCCACATTTACTGTACAAATTCCAAGTGATTGTGTTATGCCACCTCCAATTCCTGTTATAGAAATAACATTGTTTTTAGGTTGAACAAGCACATTAATTTGCTTTGCAAATGAGTATTTTATCATTGATATATCAGCCGCTGTGTCTATTAATGCATCTGTATTCATTCCATTTATTGATACGATTTTAAGTGTAACATCTCTATTAGAGCATGATAAGGAGGATAAATTTACTGTGAGATTACTACGTGATTTAGGACATTCCCTAGTTCCATGGCCTTCAGTCCTACATGATGTACAAAACTTCGGTCTTTTAGGTTTTACGCAATCACGTGCCAAATGACCTTTTTCGTAACAATTATAACACGTAATTGGCTCCATCATTCGATAATTAGTAGCAGAACGATTATTTATTTTGGTATTATATTGACCACCAATATTCTTATTATTTATGTATAGACCAGATAGCTCAATGTGTTCGTCAATTTTATCAGCCAAGCTCGTTGGCGACTTCAACAGTGACCATTCACTGATATAATATTCTTGCACTGTTAAAGGTGCGTCTTGCTTCATTCTATCTGATATTATTAAGTCCTTTAAATTTTCAAAAGTTTTTACATTTAACCAATTTATCCACCCATTGAAATAAGTTTCTAATTCATAGTAGTATTCTCGCCACGTACCTCCAGGTTTAATTTTATGCGAGTAGAACAATTGGCGAAATTTTTCAGCACTTAGCTTGAAACGCTTAAGTAGCAGTTCTTTCATATAAGAATAGTTTTCAGCCAATTCTTCAGGTTCTCTTATAATTATGTCGACTATTTCACTAGGAAGAACACTAGTCAAACACGCCATCCATAGAGAGGTTTCCATATTTACCCTCTTCATTACTCTCTCAAAATGTACTAAATATAATCCAATGTCGTCATATTTCAAATCAAAATTTCTTACCCGAGTCTTCCAGTCTATTTTCGGGCTGATTTCCACATTGGGCGCGTTTTGAGCAATTGGCGATAACGATTTGGCTTCAATTTCCAGCTTCTTTATCGCCAAATCATGTTCTCGCATAGCATTTCTTTCTGCAAGTTCAAATTCTTCTTTACGTTTTAGAGCAGCTTCCTCTGCTTTTCGATCGGCACTTATGTTACCGATTATTCCATGTATTATATCTTCATCATAATTCCTACTTTTCTTGATCAAACTTATCAATTCCACGACTTTATTATTTTCTCCGATTTCCTCTCCAAGTTCCACTGCAACGAGTTCTAAATCCTTTTTTCGTAATCTCGCAAGTAAAGACATCTTTCTGAAACTATACAATTATCCACTTCTTATCCCACTTCTGAATTATTAACTTATAAAACAAGACTAAATTCTTAGAATAACGAAATCACCATTTTATTTTTCAAGATAGAATTTTTTACACTGTTGCCAAACACATCAACATAAAATAACTGTTGCCAGAAAAATACAATGCCGTTAATAATTATCTTACACACCGTCCATGACAAGTACTCAAAGAAATATCATGTCAAAAGACTGCAATGATTTTATATCCCTAATTTAGACATTATCATTTGCCTATTGATTTTATTAAATATCTTTAACAATTTCTTGAATTTTTATCTTGTTATCTTAATTTGCATATAGTTCTCCATATTTTAGATTTTATGTCATTTATATGATTGATCTTTTGTTCATAAGTTTCTAAATACTTTCCATTTTTACCATTTGATTGGCGCAGTTTAGCCAAACATGGCTCTTGCGCCATTAAACCTCAAACAAACAATCCGACGAGGACGCTCAACTTTTGATAGCATCGTCCTTCTGGAAACAGAAATTCAAAATGCTTTTGTTCGCAGGAATCACCTTGTG
>JAPMOR010017251.1:0-11660 GCA_026543865.1 Argiope aurantia
TATCCCAATTAAAAAAACGAGTTATAATCATCCCAATTAAAAATGCCATGAGATAGAATAGAGGTATACAACAATGCTGAGGTGATAGACGTCCGTTTAACATTTGATAAAGCTCAGAGAAAGGGGAATTATTTATTTTCTCTAAACCAAATATACTGAGGAAGAACTGAAATCACCAAAAAAATTCGAATTCGAGATTTTGACGAATCTCCAATTTTCAGATGTCCTTGAGCCCGAAAAATTTGGAATTATGTCAGTTTTTGGATCATTGGTTATCTGTTTGTGAACACGATAATTCAAAAGGGTTTGAGTTAGATAGTGGAACTATGGTATATGGACTTTAAAACCAAATTTGTAGTTTCGATCAAATTTTGAAGGAAATCCAATCAAAAGAAGTTTGTTTGTTCGCCTGTCCGAGTATAAGTGAGCATGATAACTGCAAAATGTAAAGATCTAGATATATAGAATTTGGCACACAAGTTTAGCATCTAAAACGTAGATCCGCATAAAATTTCGAACTACATCTGTTTAAGAATCGGTTGTCTGTCAATCTGTATTTTCCCATGCATGTGAAAGTAATAATTCATACACCCTGTGACTTAAATGATTAAAATTCGATATGCGATCTTATAACTAAAATTATAAATCAATGTAAACTTTTGATTTCAACCAGTTGAAAAAAGCATCCAAAATGCGCATTCCATTCTCTTATACTTGTGCATTAATAGCATGACAGCAATTAATCGACAAAAAAATATCATCAAAAATCGCTTACTAGATTTAATAAAAACGCCAAATCGACGCCAAAGACCGATATTTAATGGCAACTAATGTTCTCCAATGACATGCTGTTAGTGATACGCAAATACCGGAAATTTTACTATACTAGAAAGCACACTACTCTCATGCATGAAACTCTGAAAATGAAAATCTGAGTACTCGTGACATTTGCCTGAAGACCGCACATTTATGTGGAGGGGTGGGAGTGTGCTAACGGTTTAGTTAGAGAATACGCGAGTAAGTTTCGGGAAGACAACAGCGGCTAGTTATATCAAACGAGTTTTCCGCTGGTGTGGTGTAGAATTTCGGAGAGACGGCGCAAGCTCAGATGTCGTCCCCGTCATCTGACAGCGATTCAAAATTACGAAGTCCGTCCCAAAATAACCCTAGTGTTGCTTTAAAACGGGACGTTAATATAACTAAACTAAACTAAACAAACAAGTTTTTCCTAATAAATTGGTGCTCTACCGGCAACTGTTAACTGTGAAGGTTTCACAACATTAAGATAGATAAATGTAGATGGATCCCAAGTTGTCATCCAATGTTACTTGAATATTATTGATGAAATTGAAAGCTTCCGTTTCTAATCAAAATTCTTTGCCTTAGATTAGCGATTATTGCACGAATCAAACTATTATTAAATGCATTCGAATTATGTTTAATATTATATAGTGAGAGGTTATAATGCAGCAGTTAAGGTTTACCATTCTTCCAACTTATCATGAACTATAATTAAAGAAAAATATTTTGTCAAACTTATTTTAAGCATGAAACATTGTCGATTCATTTTAACTGCAATTTCTTTTTTAAAAAAATTAAAAATTAATTCGGGAAAATGTTTGCTGATTGTATTTTTAGGAAACGCCACATTTCTATCGCATACTTGATTTATAGAATTGATTTAAAGAGTATGTTTCTCTATCAAGATTATTTGGTTGTTGTAAATTTCATTCGAACTAATTTCTAAATTATTTTGATTCCTTCGAAAAAGAACATCAGTAAGAATTAAATAATACAATTCTAAAAAGAGAAAAAATGTAAGTGAAGTCATTTGCTTCGAATCAAGGAAAAAAATTGACGAAATTATAGAATACTTATTACTTTTAATTATTTTTTAAATAAATAATTACAAGAATTTTTTTTTTCAGAATTATTTTTAAGAAATCGAATACTGTTATTATGAAAATATATATGTTACTATTATCATATAAACTAAAAAGATTTTAGTGATTAACATCAAAAACTTTTTTTTTTTAAATATAAGTTCTTTTTAATCAGAATTTTTGTTTTGACGATTTTATTTTCTTTCTTATTAACTTAGTTCAATTCATTGAGAACTATAAATTCTGAACGACTTTTTTTTGCGGGGGGGGGGGCATTATAAATAATTATCATCATTATATATAATTACCCCATTATCATTTTATATAATTTCTATCATTATATATAATTACCATATCCATGTAATTAACTTTGTATAAAAATAATATTTTGATGTAATAACACTAGATGGCACCACAAGCTTCCTAAAGAGTCAGAATTTCACCAAATTTCTTTAGCATAGACTAACGGCATTATTTACGTATCTCATCACATGCAAACAGCATAATACAAAGTTGAATTTAAATTTGTTGGAATTTTTAAGGATTATAAGTTCGGGGACCTCATTCTCTTCTTCCTATCTTCTGAAACCAGATATTTTTTATTGATTCAATATCTATAAAAATAATTTTTGATTAACAAATATTAAAACAAACTAAAATGTCAAAACAAATGATTATAGACCATTTTTAAGAAACTTCGTGTTAGAATCTTGCTTATGAGAAAGGAAATTTTAAATCAAATTTTAAAAAATACATTTAAGAAAAGAATTCTAAATACTTAAATATGGCATTGTTGATTTGTAAGTCAGTCAGTTAGTTGAAAAAGAAAAAAAAAGGGGGTGGGGGGCTACACTGATTAAGAACTAATCGAGTTTGAAAATTTGAAAAAAAAAATCTCAAGTATAATGTTGAAAAAAAAAAAGTCTCAAATATAATCTCAAGTCAAGATTATGAAATATAAACACACTTGATTTTAATTTCATTACAATCAAGTGTCCCTTATCCCAAAATCCCTTATAAATCAAGTAGAAGTATGAAATTAGATTACTTCAAAACATTCTAAAACCCCCTCCTCTTTCTTAAAAAAATTACAGCGCCTCCTAGAAGCTGCCATCTCAATACATAGGAATTGGTTCTCTGTGAAAAAGTATTGTAATGGTAGAAAAGTGAGCTGATGGAAATTACGAAAAGCTGGGAATTAGGAGGGGATTTAAACATCTTGTGACTCTGGATACTAAGCATTCTTCTCATGAACTAGACGATTTATTTCTACGTCTGAACACATTTTTAGCTTAAACAGAGTATTAATTATTTATTTAAGATTATTATCTAATTTTTTTTATTTTGGCAACTTTGCGAAAATATATTATGTTATAATTTAAGCTAGACATATACAAGCGATTAATTTTTCCAAAAAAAAAATAATGATAGGTTTGCAAAAGCAGAAAGTGACCATTATAAGAGTCTCTCTGGCAGTAAATTTAGAAAAAGAAGAAAATAACACTAGACGAAAATGTATAGATAATAAAAATTTCAGTTAATAAATTCCAATAATAAAAATTTTCAATAGCGGAATACATTTATATGATAAAGTGCGAAAATGTAAGTTCTTATATTTACTATCTTCATAAATGCTTACTATAAAAAAAAGCTTTGCTGTTTATTCTGTGTCCCACTCGCCATTACATCATCCCCACCTCAAATACAGGAATGAGAAGTTGCTAGTGCATACAGTAACGATTCCGTTCGTTGGTCTGCACATTCGCATGCATGTGAACGAAATAACATCGAAAATGCAATGACTTAAATAAATAAAATTTATAACTGATCATATGATTACAGTTGCAGTTCTGAGGCAAATTTTGATTTCCGTTGGTTGGGGAAAAATGCGTCCAAGATATTTGGAACTAAATCTTTCAGGGGGGTTTCGTTAGTCGGTCTGTACATTTGACTAACGAAAGACATATTCGATATTTTGATGTTTGTGTATCAACCACATATCAACGATTAATCATCAAACAGAATCGTCAAAGTTTGATTTTTCATAACTATTGTTCCTCCAATTCCATGCAATTAATATGCAAGTGCAGGCTTTACTTACTATGTTAGGAAATACGAAATTCTCATATATGGATTCTGAAAATAAAACTCTGAAGACTCATGGATTTCATAGTTTTGTTCAAGTAATTATGGATCTTGATAATTTATCATGGATCTTGATCAATTACGAATCCTTGCTTATGATTTTCCATAGTATTTTAGCATTAATTTAAAATCAAAAATCGTGAAAAAGCTAGCTAATACAACAATTCATTCACTTCTTAATATAAAACAATTTATAAAAATAACAAAATATTTTTATAAATTGTTTATAAAAATTTATATACAATGGCACATGGAAAAATTTCAATACATATATATAACTGGGGAGGGGAGGGAAAACTATCTAGTATAGTAAGAAAGTAAAAGGAGTAATATGAGCTTGGTTCTAAAAAATTATTGTATACTAGTCGCCTCATGTGACCTGCCGGAAATATTGATTATATTTGTTTTTAAAAATAATCTTTTTAGATATAACTTCATGACCATGATTCCGCCAAATTGTTTGACATTAAAGTTGCGTTATTTTTACTGTCTTACTTTAGTTTTTTTATCGTGTAGATGATCTTTCTAATAGAGACGGTTCCATAACATGAAAGAACTATTAATATCAGTTTCCCCTTTCTTATTAAATTTCAGTTTCATCTATCTTCCATACCATAATTTTAATTTTCTCGTAAACTACACACTTATTAAGCAGAATCCTTCTTTTTTAACTTTCAAAGATGGAAGAAAATTACATCATGAAAAATGGACGAAACAATGAAAATCTTTTGAATTTCAAAGCAATTATGTAGCCTATTATAAGAAATGAAGTTAAAAAAAATTTTAATTGCCAAAATTCAGAAAAAATTCCAAGGTTATTAATTATGTTTAAAAGGGCAATTTTTTAAAGTTCAAACGATGTAAATTTTTTTCTTGTGCAGTAAAATTTTCAAAAGTTATCGAGGAAAAGCGTTCAATTTCAACTTAATTTTTAATTGATTGATTTAAAAAAAAAAGACACTCCTAGGTGCACCCTTCAAAGTATAAGTGTTCCAAACTGAGTTGCAGTAACTCTAACGATCTGGCCTGTAGAGTGCCAACGTACACCGTAGTACAACTGGCCCAACGTACAACTGGCCCGTAGAGTGCACACATTCTTCTTTATTATTGGTATAGATTAGAAAGTATTGTATTCAATAATATTAACCTAAGTAAATTCATTTTTGAACAACACGGAGCCTATTTGTAGAGTTACTTTTTAACTTTTAATCTTTCGCACTCAGAAAAATTGTTTGATCCAAAATTTTTCACCTAATACGAGGATTTGATCATTGTTCCGAAAAATAAATATATAGAATTTTTTTCAAGTTGAATTTCCCCGAAAAGTTAATTTACATCTTTTTTACCATTCTGTAGTATTTTTAACAATCAAAATTGAAAAATAAATTAATAAAATGTTAAAATGATGGACCGCCTTGAATGGTGACCATGAGTCACCTTGCGAGTGCAAAGGGCAAGATGGTGAAAGTGGCAACTGAATCAGCACTCCCCTTCCAAACTTCCATGCCGCACCAATGAGAGGGCATTTCACCCATGACTTCAGATTTAA
The DNA here is from genome assembly GCA_026543865.1 of Argiope aurantia. Classification (NCBI taxonomy): domain Eukaryota; kingdom Metazoa; phylum Arthropoda; class Arachnida; order Araneae; family Araneidae; genus Argiope; species Argiope aurantia. The sequence continues at coordinate 5,578 of JAPMOR010017251.1, forward strand.
TATCTAGGTTTATATACAAAACAGATATTTGATGGAATCGAATTTCTATTTTTGTGGCATCTTATTTCGACGCTGAGACCTAATCACCAGACTAGAAGAATCTCTTGAATTAGAAAGAACGGCATTGTTTAAAAATAAGCAAACTAAGAACAAAATTTCATTTCGTCAATTGTTATTATGGAAGTAACAATTAATGATGGAATCAAATTTAATTTGCTCCAGAATATACATCATTGGCTTTCAGTTTATATTTTTGCCAAATTTGGTAATTCTTGAGGCACCTGCCTATTTTATATATTATTGACAGACAGACACACGCAGTTCTTTGATATTATTGTTGCGACTATAAAATTGTAAGATAGTTGCCAGATTCAAAACCATCCACTAAACCCACGCTTCCGATATTTCACAGTCTTTCAATTTATACTTTTTAAAGTCTAAACCTCTCGAAACTTTCAAAATCTTTCAAAACATATTTCTGGAGAGTAGATATGAAAACTCCTTAAATTTGAATGCAAGTCTCCTCAGAAAGTAAAGTCCATGAGATTCAATAATGCGATGGGGTGCCCTGACAAAAGGTGGGGCCCACCTTTTGTTCGCTGATATCCTAATCAAAAGAGCCCGCACAGGTGTGTTTGTAAACAAATGCCCTTATCACAGTCGGGCCCTTCGCTCCCAGCTGATCCCACTTTATTAAAATGTCATTCGTGAGCCTCCGACCCCTCCCCCTCCCCTTGCCCTCCACCCCATCCCTAGAAGGGGGATTTCCGAGAAATGAAATATCTCGACGCAGCCTGAAAAATGGCGAAGGATCTGAGAGTGAAGAATCAGACAGAAGCAACTGGACGAGTGCGCATGCTCGAGTTGTCCAGACTCGAAGAAGGGGAAATAAGTAAAATTGTGAAGAAATATTTCTGATAAGTATAATTCCTTATGAAATATTTTACCTGATTTTATCTAACTTCTTTCATGATCGTCAGTTGGAATTTTGTAGCTCATCTTTCATAACTTTCTGCTGAGTTAATGTTATGAAATTTAAATATTGATGTTCTCGATGTCAGTACAGATTTCATAGTTCAGTTATCGAATGATAGATTGAATTAAAATTTAAAAATTGAATTGGATTCGATTTTGTTTCAATTTTTAGAAAGGCAGATAACAGATTAGATATTTTATAAATGATTCGTGAAACTCATATTAAATGTCTTAAATAATTTACTAACTTTAGTACATCATTACTAAATATGATGCTGAAATATATATTTTTAGTAAAATTATGAGCTGTTGAATCATGATAGATTTTTTTTCTGTATGTGTAATACATTTTTATACATTTAAGTCATTTGAAAAATTTCTTGTAAGGAATTAATATGTGAAACTGACCTCCAGCTCCATCCAATAGTCTAATTTCCCCAATTACTGTTTCATATGAAAACTAATGGCCTCTAGATATGCTATAGTAGTTTTCTTCCCTACCTTATCATCTGTTTTTGATAAAAACCAGAAAAGCATCGTTTAGCTGAATATTCTCTATGGGAAATAACTGAATTAAAATTCACCAAACATAACTGCTGTAGCAATTTCGAAAACTGTTTCTTAATAATAGTTGATAGTTAAAAGCAGAAAACTTATAATGACGTATCATTAAATTACATATAAAATAAAAAATTGGCGTGAACGATATTTTTCTTTGATTTTATCAATTATTTTAAATTTATATTTGATAGAAGAACTTTGGCCGTGAAATACGGCTAGTATTTATAATAGCAGAAACAAAGAAAAAAATTTATTAAGATGTTGACTTATTTTCCTACCTGAAAATATAAATCCATATTTGAAATTCTAATCTGCCATAGACAGTTTTTATGTTCGGATAGAAGTCAAATTTAAACCCATAATCATTGTGCCTTTCTCCATATGTGCACTGAATTTTGTTTATTTTTTAACTTATAAAATTATTCTGGGGATCGTTATTCTATATTAAGATTTCACATAAACCACAAACACGTCAAGCGTTCTGTGAAATCTTAGATGATCAATGGAATAATACATTCCTGAAACTGGAAGTCTAATGGCATAACACATTTAAGGGGTTAAATACGTTCACTACCATTAACCTCTTAACTATGCTGAAAAGTCATAAATTTAAATAAAAATTTCGTCGAATCCATACAAACTTCATTGTTCTCTGGACTTTTAGTTGAATCCATACTTCAACAATTTTCCCAAACAGTTGTCATCTAGTCAGATAATACAAAAAAACAATCAAGAGGTTAAAACGTAATACAACAAAAGGAAAATCACCTATTCTAACCAATCCCTCCCCCCTCCAAAAAAAATTATTGAATTAGGTATTTGATCATTTATTACAGTGATAATTTAAAGGGAATTGTATGTCCCTCCCTGACAGTATTCTACGAAATAAGGAAAACTTTTTTTTTCGTGTTTTTTAAACATTTATCATATTTTTATTTTTTCATATATGAAGTATTCCAAGAGAAAGCATCATAAAGGTTAAAAGAAATCGAATTCAGGATGTTGAAGAACCACCCCATTACCAATTTTCTTTTCCAAAAAATAGATGTTTACCATTGTGCCTGTTATCTGTGAGCATGCTAAATCAAAAATATTTTGATATAGACGAATAAATTTTAATATATATGCACTTTACACCAAATTTGTAGAATTCTATCGAATTTTGAATGAAATTCATTCAAAGAAAGTTTATTTGGAGGTTCAAATACAAGTGAATTTGATAACTATAAAACGTGAAGTGCTAGATCGTAAAATTTATTGAACATATGTAGCATCTAAATTGTAAATTTTTATCAATTCCCAAATCAATGGCAGATCTGACAGCTTGTTTCTCTGTACTTTCACATGCATATAAGAGAAATGACTTAAATGAATGAAAAATAGTACGTTATCTATGACTACAGTATCCTATCAAATTTTGGTATCAATCCGTTGTTTTCTATTTTCATATATTTGGGCATTGATCGCATGTCAGCGATAATCGCCAAAGAAATCGCCAAGCCTCACATGCTAGTAACAGTTTTTCGTAGCAATACATGTTCGCCTGTGGCATGAGTTAATAAAACACAAATACTGGATATCTTTACTGTACTACGATTCTTATATGCGAAACTCCTAAAATAAAAATAGGAGCTCTCGAAGCATTCTTGGCTTTGCTAAAGGTTCCGAAATTTTATTTAGGAGGGGGGAAGGTAATAACATTTTTATCAGAGAATCTGCATGAAAGTTTTAAGGGAGACCACACCCGTTGGTTCTAGTGTAAAAATGATTTACAGACATTCTATCAGTTACATGTCTGACTTAAATATTCTTTATTAAAATAAAAAGTTAATCTGAAATAAATAGTAAATATTGATTAAATTAAAAATGCTCTGAAATATGGAGCTAATAAATCATCCAGTTTATGAAAAGAGGAACCTCATAATGTGTTCTACCACGAAGGCAAAAAATGCCTCCATTCGCCGTTCATTTCCAAGTCTATGCAATTCCCTACTCTAGAATCGTTAAAAATCTTAGATTCGCAGGAAATATCTATATTCCGCAACTGCATTCTGCCATGCAAAGTATTCTTCTCTTGCCTTAAAGCTGCCTTATCCCACAATTTTATAGAAGCTGAGAAGAGATGCGGCATTTATCAGAGAGTATGCGAGAAAATTTTGAGGAGATTCATCCAGCTGGGTTGTTGTTGTTTTTTTCATGTTTTTCGGGCATTCATAATCATTTTTAAAACTGAAAATTTTCTGATCCTTTTATTTGATAAATGATGTTAAGGTATCCGAACACATTGGAAAGGTCGATTTTCGCCTAAAGTGACATTTTTTAAAAAAATGCTTTTTTTTTTTTTGGATAGACAAGTTATTGAGCTATTCAAAACAGGTTCACTATTATATCCACATTAATTAGAATTTAAGATATTAATATTTTCGTAATGATCGGTAAACCGGATGTGGACAATTAAATAACCGGAAATACCGATTTAAAATACCAAAAACATGTTAAAAATTTGTATAAACACAAATTTGGTTTTAAATACGGAACATTTTTTGCATTGCAAAATGAAAAATGCCAATGAGAGTTTTAACGGTGTTTTGTGGAAATGTGTACCTAAAGATGTCTTTGTTGAGCTTTGAACCCTCAGATGAGGGGCATTTATGTCTGAGATACATTTTAACGAAGTTTTATAGGATGACTGAATATTCTTAAGGTTTTTGTAGTGTACAATAGTGCAGTAAGAGAATGCAGTAAGAGAATTTGCTAAGCTCGACAAAAATAGAATAAACAAATCTAGAATAAACAAAATAGAATAGAATAGAATAGAATAAACAAAATAGAATACTGCCAAGCACAAAAAATGCTAGAAAAAAATAAAATGATTAAAAAAGGGAAATTATTAAATGCTGAAGAGGAGGAAGGTATAACCTATAAATGTGGAGAATTTTAAGTATGTACACACATAATTTATTTTGAAAACATGTTAGTGAATACTTTAAATGCATTTTTCTCAAAATGGATTTTTTCTTATTTTTTGCTCACTTCAAATCAAATGACTCAAAATATAATCATGAAATTACTATGAAATTTGGTGGACTTTGTCTTTATACTATTTTCTATGGAACGAATTAAAAGAATTTAGATTGAGGAAATACTTTTTAATTTACAGCCTATTGTTTGAACAATAACATCATAAATTTACTAAAAATGTCATGATAAATTCTTCGATTGGTTCTAAAATTTGTATTTATTATTATAACCATACAGTTGTAGTTCATTTCCTAAAGAAAACTATTAAGTTTATTTTGGGATAAGTTCTGTTCGAATGAGATAATAGTTTTTGATGTAGCCAATTTGAAGTTTTTAATGAATTTTCTTAAATTTATGCTATTAAATGCCAATTTTCAAAAAATTTTAATGTTTATTTCAAATATTGATACCTTATTACTAATTTTGAATAGTCTTAAACCCAGAAATATAGTTAAAGTATGTCTACACCATGTTTTTTTTTAATATATAAAAATGCTCTAAACGTGTTCAGATACCTTAAGAAAATGTTTGTCATTTTTTTTTTCTTGTTGTTTGTTTGTTTAAAAATATTTTTACATTTCAGTTGTGCATTTTTTTATACTATATATATTAAATCCATGTTTCAAAAACTGATCTGCAATCAAGGGTTTTATTATTTCTGTTTATCCTAATTTGCTACTTAAAACTACTTATATAAAGATTAAATTAAAATCGATTAAAAATATTTGGTTTTGAAAGTTTAGAGGAGAAAATGGGCCCCGAGATTTCTATTGCCCGAAGACCTCTAAAAGGTTTAATACAGGATCTGAGAAGTAAGGTTCGAGACCAGATTACACCGACGATCCATTTTTTACGAAATTTAAGTGTACAAGATATATAAGAGGATAGATATCCTCTCATTAGTGTACTTTCGAAATTTGGAAACCGATATGTTCTGCTCAGATATCGTTCTTGTTATCTAACCGCATTTCATTATTACGACTTTTATTATAAAATAATCTCTGCATTACCACAAAATAGGTCATTCATTTATCTAAACTAACCCGATGGGGCTGATGCACAATCACTAAGGAATAAAAAGATTCAATCACTTTAAGATACCATGATGAACTATGGGTTTCGCCAAATTCACTAATCTGAAGTTTTTAGTTGTGGTTTCAATATATCAATTAGACTTCATATAACAAAAAGCGACCGATATATCAGCTTTAAAGCACAGGGGTGGGCATTAAGTCGATCGCAATCGACCGGTGTACCACCAAGACATTATGGGGTGACCACCTTTACTAAGACCTAAGACGCGCATACTAAAAGAAACGAATTTTTACATTCATGTGTTACCCATTTGGCAATTTTGATGTGGAAGAAATAAATGAAAATATAAATTATATATTATCTCTATCTCTTAAGGAAGACGAAGTTCCCCCCCCCTTCAAAATGACAATTTTAAAAGCACGTAATTCAAAACCTAAGAATAACTTTTAGAATCTAATAGACGAAATAAAGTATCCTAATTAAAAAAAAAA
>JAPMOR010017254.1:15301-26535 GCA_026543865.1 Argiope aurantia
ATATATATATATATATATATATATATATATATATATATATATATATAATTCATATTTTGGAAATATTTCCTTGTTACAAATATAGTATTAATAAGCTTAATTGAAAATAATTTTAAAAAATACATTTTTATTAGTATCCTGTCAGCATAATTTTTTAATCATTTTCTTTTTTTTAAACCTTTATTTCATAAACTCACTATAAGGTAGCGTTATTGTAAAGGCTCAAAATTTAATTTAATTAATAATTAATTAATAACATTTAAGTTCTGAAAATATTAAAACATTGTTTTGTCATCGAGAATGTATATATGACAATATTTCAGAATTCCAGAACAGCTGGAAAAGAATAAAAAAAAACTGATTCAAGAATTCCATCATTAAAATCATGAAACAAGACAAGATTTTTTTAAAAAAAATACAAGGGCATGCAATTACCTACGCGCAGTATTAGAAGGTATATTTTTGAAACCCATTGATGAATTTATATCATCAAAGTGTATAGTGATGTTTTAATTCTATTAATGACACAAAAAAGAAGGGAAAAGAAAGAAAAGAAAACTCGCATCTGAATATGAGGAAATAAACTTAAAACTGTATTAGGTTGTTTGTTTACTGGTTCATATGGAGAGCAATTTCTTTTTCTTGTTGTTACCAATATCTACAACTTCATTCGTTCTCTACTGATATTAACAAAATTTTTAACAATATAAAACTACAAATATAATTATTAAAAATACAACATAACACTTATTATAGTTTTCTTGAATTGCAGCTGTTATAGCTTCCTATTCTATGTTTTCGTCAATATTCAGTTTAATCTATCTCATTTCATGAACTTAAAAAGAAACGCATATACACACGCACACAAATGCAGAAATTATTTACATTTTAATTCTAGAATTCAGTTTTGGAATTTCATTAATAAATTATATGTTTTAAAGCTTTTTTCGCATTCTATACTATCGATAGTATGAACTTTTATGCAATTTCTCATGAATTAAAAGAAAATAACACGTGCGGAAAATATTTGCTTTTCAACTTCGTATCAAAGTTTTTTATTATTATTATTATTATTATTATTATTATATCTTTTTTTTTGTTTTGTTAGGTAAATTTCATATATATAACAAAATAATATACAAACAAAACACATGTAAAAATGTCACAATAAAAAAACAACTGTATATGGAAAGTAAAACGAACTAAAAAGCAAAAAGAACTAAAGTTTAAGGGGGGAAAAAAGGAAGAAAAAATATAAAACATATGCGAAAAATGAATGTACAAAGAGCTGCAATTCAATGAACGCAATGGAAATAAATCAGTAGTTATAGTGTCAAATCACTACACTGTCAAAGCAGGAAATAAAATAAAGAATAGAAATGAAATAAAGGAATCGGCGCATTAATTGCTCATCAGGATAAGGAACCAATATGAAACGCAAAAGGAATTTCAGAAATTTCTGCATAGATTTAATTTAATTTAATTAAACGTCCCGTCTCAAAGCAACACTAGGGTTATTTTGAACCGCAGTCAGATGACGAGGACGACACCTCAGATGGCAGCTACCTCTCCAAACTTCTACACCACACCAGCGGGAGAAAGCTGGTTCGCGGCGTACACCATACCCGCTTCCATGACGGTATTTCGGTGGAAGCGGGTCTCGAACGTGAAACCTTCCGATTCTGAAGCCTAGACCTTACCACCAATCCATCTGGACCTCTGCGCATAGCATCGGACAATTCAATGTAAAGATACTACATCACTTCGAATGTTATAACAGATCCATCAGAATGTTATAACAGATTCTAACCATGAATATTTAAAAAAAAAATACATAATAGTCCATTACGCATTTTTTTTTAGAAATTATTCATGGTTTTCATCGCTTGTACCATTATACATTTGAAACTAAGATGAATATCAATACATTTTTCTGTCTTAAGGAAATTAATTTTGAATTAAATGGTAAAACATTCAGTTATTGTAATACAGCAATATACTAACTAGAAGTCTCCATGTGTGAATCATGCATAGACTTCTCTTTTTTGATATCTAACACTATATTGTTATATGAGGGGATATTCGATTTTAAACTTTCATCAATAACCAAAATTTCATTCACACCTTGCTCAAAGAAGTACAAACGTTTACAAACGTTAAGGAATCAAATAAAGTTCTTTTTTTAAATGCAAAATTGATTTACAAAATTTCTATCAATTTGAAAGCTTCGAGAAGAAAGTTTTGACATGATAATGCATATTATTTTCTAAATTCTAACAAGCACCAAGGAGAAATTGTTCAAAATGTTCTATATGGCGAAATATTAAACTTAGAGTGATCGCACTTGGCATGTAGTTGCTTCTTAAATAAAAGAAGGGAAAAGGGTTTTAAGAATTTTGTCAGATTATTAATTAGAAATCATCAAAATGTTTCTCAACTATCTAAAAAAAAAAAAAAAAAAAAAAAACTTTAAAATCAAAAGGATAGTAAATTATCTGCAATACAAATTTTACAAAATAATACGAGAACCATCTTGATTTAATTCCAATAAATTACAAAAAAAAATCGAATATAACCTACATCAAAACTTGTCAGTACTTTAACTATTGTGCTTACACACAAGTGCATTGTAATGATATTAGATACATTTTATTAAACATAAGTATTATCGTTGGTACAATTAAGAATGTGATTACGTTCCCGATTAATTTTTTGAAAAAACGCTCTAGAATAATTACAATATTGCATAAAAAAGATTAAAAAAAACATCTATGAAATCAAAATGCACCATTTAAATGACATAAGTTTGTTTGTTTTTTAAATTAGTAAAGGGACACTTTTTTTTTAACTAAAAAAAGAGGTATAAGGCAAAATTCCTTTAGTTTAGCAATTTATCAAAACGATTTGGTTAAAATTTTGCAAATTCCTTGAGAAATATATTACCCAGTTCTCGAAATAAAAGATAAGCTGTATTCCTGTCCATTCTTTGAACATTGGGATTCGACTGATAAATAGCATGAAATTTTCCACTTTTTATGAAGCATGGAAACGACTATAGAGTATTTCTAAATTAATCCATTACTTATTCTTTACTTCGAAAACTGCAAAACATATTGAAAAATTGTCACATCAAATTTGAACAAAAGCTGCGCATTGGATTTTAATTTATAAAGGTCTTCGTAAGAAAATTCTACCAAGAATTAAAATTTGGGAAAACAGTTTTTAAAGACGTAATATAGCATTAAAACATATATAAATGTAAGAATAAAAATCAGTACAATTTCTCAATAAAAATAGATTTAGAAACAAACTTCAATTTTAAAAAGAAAATTGTCCAAATATCAAGAATATTAAACAAGAAAATTTCATATTTTCGCAAAAAATCGGCTTTTTAACCTATTTACGTACCTTACGTTGCCACGATATTAAATACATTTCTGTATATGTATTATCATTGCTACAATTAAGAATCAAGCAAAACAATTATAATGTGTAATAAAGGATATATAAAGATAAATGAATAAATGAATTATTATGTTACACTTCGTTTGAAATTTTTAATATACGGGAGTTAGAATTAATTTAATAGCGTAGATTCCCTTATTTTCGAGTGCGGGTAAAAAAGGAAAAAAGAGAGGCTGGGGAATGAAATAAAAAATGAGGTATTAAGTATAATTTTTCTTTCTTTGTTTCTTTCTTTCTTTTATTTTTTATTTATTTATTTATTTACTAATATATACCCATTCCGAAGTAATGAAAATTTTAAATAATGATGATGAAAAAATAACAATAATTTTTACGGGAAATGTTTATTATTAAACACTATCTTTTGCGATATCCTGAATTCCTGAAAAAACATAAGACATAACCAACAAGCAAATGACATAAGCTTATAGTGATATGAAAAAATACATGAAAATGAATCTTTAGATACTAAGCAGTTATGTTTTTTTAATGCTTGCAATAGTAAATTGCTTCCCTGCAGAATAATGCTTTTTTACTTGTTGAATAAAGCCATCACGTGAAAAATGTAATATCTATATTTCAGACTTCCTGTTGACGTTCAATATATTGGCAAAGCTGTACCAACAATATTTAGTCCGTCTTTTCGAGACATTTTAATACCATGAGGCACACTAAACCATTCTTAAAACTTGTTCTTTTATTCTTAATAAGCAGGACTATTTCCTCATCTGTCAATTCATCAGTCCTCTTCTAGACATTAACGATTCCCTAACATCGCGATTTGTCGACTTGGATTCGCCAATAACACCCAATGTACGTCAGCCTAAGAGGTCGGTGTTCTACAAAGAGCGAAAAAAAAAAATCTACGAAGATGAAACTATTATTCCATTTTTAAATTTATGGGTTATAATTTATTTGTATATTATGTCGCTTTTAATGGTTTATGGAATAGAAGGAACTAATACTTAATTATCAGTAGCAGAATTGTTTTCTGACGTTTCCAATGAAATGCTTTTCTGTACAAAGAAAATAGTTCAAAATTCAGCTCGTGAAATAACAGAGCAGATAGAAAGCAATAAAACAAGCCAGAATCACGGAAGATATGTGAATGGACCACTCTCAAGATCAGTTAAAAAAATGCTCGATTATACAAAACCAATAAGTAGAAACTTTTTATTTGGCAATATTTTACTTTTCGTCAGTGAGTACGCATAATCCCAGAATTAGTTGATAAAGATGACACCCGAACTAGACACTCCGCAAATTTTCATGTCATATTAATAGATGAATTTTTTTTTATCTCGAATAGAGATCCATATCTCTATCCCCAAATTCGCAGAGAAATTGAGATGGGTTCTGGTTTTGAACCTGAAACCTATCGCAGTTGCGACTTGATCACCAATCCACTGCGACCTTCCGACATTCTACCATCAAATAAAACCTGTTTTTTTTTTCACTGTTTGATTATTTTAAAGATAAAATTTTGGAATCGATTATTCACTGATTTTATCATGTGCTATAGGAAGGACATTTTGTATACCTGTATATTTTGGTGGTAATATACTGTTATAATACTTCAAGAAATTAATTATTAATTTAGCAAAAATTAATTAATAACCAAACAGTTGCGTTACCTGGTAGCAATTTTGGAAAACAAAGATATAATGATTTTTTTTTTTTGCTGTTTAATGCATTCATAATGATGTTTGTGTTGTCGAAAGTTTGAAAAAGGAATATCAGCTTTAAGGCCATCCTTGTCATCTGAAACAGGGATAATAAAATCCATTCTAAACTGTGTCTCCTGTTGCTTCAAAGATGTACTTAAATATATCTACACCGAATTAATAAAATTCAGTTTAATTATATTTACGTTCTGCCCTTCTTTAGCAATGTTTATTAATTTCTTTTTTATATATCTTAGGTAGCTCACACTGACAAGTATAAGATTTTTTTTAATTGTAAGACAGATATCTTACCCTATATTGAAACTATATTTTAACCAGTTAATTGCTTCGACCTCTTCGGAGAATGCGTTTCTAAATTGTGTCGCAAAAATTTAGCGATGACGAGTTTAACTCGTTAAATACAAAATATGCATAGTATGAAATTATGTTGTAATGAAATAACTTTTATGTTTTTATTTCAATAATCACATTTATTTATTTACTTTAATAAACATACATTTTTTTTTTTTTGCATACGAACGAAAATAAACATAAAATGTTAATTTATTATCGTAATTTTTGTTAGAGAATGGTATTGAACAAAGCATGGTACAACGCATAATAATCTTTTATTTATTCCATCGATTTCGATTTGGCCTCAAAATATTTTAAACATCTTGAAATTTACGAAAATGTTTAAGTTTTTACTAAAATTGTAATAGAAAATGTAGATTGTTACTACTTATTACTCCTGACGAATAGACTCGTCATAACGCAAAATGTTATACTTTTTCCATGACGAGTATACTCGTCAAAAATAGTTAATTGGTTAATAAAAATTACATAAATTAAAACAAATAAATTATTTAACTAGTATAACTACGTAAATGTTTTTTAAATGCGAAAAAGTAAATTTTCTTCGGATTAAAACTTTACAAAAATCATTTGCTAATCTTAAAATGGTGAACTGAAAAAATGTTAGTGAAAAAGATAATTCTGAATTCTTTTAGAGGATTTTTCATAGTTGTAAAATTAATTCCGACGAAAATATTTTAGATCGCATTCCAAAAGCAACATTCTTAAACGAAACCATAGGAAAAACTTTCCCGAGAACAGTATCGTTATTTTTATTTTTTTCCGTGATGCATTATTGCCCTCATAATTTTAAACTTCATTTTATTAGATAGTAAAGCTATGTCATATCATCTCACAATGAATTGTTTTATCGATCAAATTTTTATTATGATGACATCATTATTATTTTTTTTTTTACCTTTAGCATAAGATTCTTGAGGTAGCGCATATAAAACAACTTAAATGCTTACGCATCATTTCATGCAGAAATTGGTGACGTCATTGACGCATAATGAAAAAAAAAGCATTAATACTCTGTCGAATATACCAATCGATATCTGATGGATTGTAAATATGTAAATAATACCCACAAGTTTAAAAAAGGAACAACTTCTTACAGGTTTTGAAAGATATTTATCCAACGCAATTACATTTAATTACAACGCAATTAAAAGCGATTAACGCCAACGCAATTTATTTATCCTCTTTGCAATTATAAATATTTCTAAAACAATAAAAAGAACTAAAGAAAAAAAGCATTACAAGTTAATATATGATAAAAAAAATGTTATAAGTATTATCTGAAAATTTAAAAGGCATCTTACATGAAATCCTTTTTTCCCATGTTGTTTTAAATCATTTCAGGAATGCGAGTTTTCATCGAAGAAATTATATCTTGCAAGTATTCTGATTTTTTTTCATACCGTGCATTATCTATACGCCTATAAATATCATATGTAAAAAAAATTCAATATATTATATAATATATTAAAAAGAATATAGTCTTAAATTTGCAACGTATGAACCACAAAGATATTCAATTGATTTATAATCAGGATTACAAGTATTGTAAATTCTAATCGCGGACGAGAAGCGGTTAGATCTTAATGTACGTGTCATCCTGATCCTTGTAATCCCAATCAGCGACCATTAGAGACAGTTATATAATTCCATTTGGAAAAGGACTCCAAATAGTTTAACCATTTTTCAAGCTTTTGAGACAATACATGTATTTCTAAAGAATAGAAAGCCATGATACTTAAATTTTTGTATTGTTTTTCGATTCTGTTGATCATATTTAGTAAAATAATATTTTTTCACTAATATTTTATACAGTAAAATATCTATTCTACTATAGTCAAAATTGTGAGCTCTGAAATTTTGAACATTGTTACTTTAGGCAAATCAACACCCATTTTGAGGAAGAATTGTGCTTGAATAGATAGATTTTTCTTAAGGTAACCATTGAAATAATCTAAAATCGTTCTAAATAGTATCCATCGCAAATTTTATAAAAACTATTTTCAAACACGTTCTTTTAAGTTATAATACCTGGCCGTTAGATATTTATCTTATGTATCTGTCAAATGCTTCAAATGTATCTAAATTTGTAAAATTTGAATTAAAACAATTATAGAACACTGCAAGTCGTTTTGACACTGATTTGGGGCCATGTGAAAAAAATGTGAGATTCTCCATTAGAGTTTTCGTTAAATAGGCACCATTAACTGCATAAATCATGCATTGGAACTCTAACCCTTTAACTACTATCTGACGCATTTCATCACTCCCATATGATGAAAATCCATCATATGGGCGTGTATATATGATGGATTTTCTCTATACGTCTAAGTTTTATGATATAACAAATAAGGTGTAAAACTGGAAGAGATTGCACATATTCAGACAATTGTGAGCGTGTAACAGAATTGTTTGGACATTTTTGTTTTCATGAGTGTAAATTTTTCAAATGAAAAAAATTGTTTAAACCAGAACTTCGATTTTTTGAAGATAAAAAGCACCATTACATATTAATAGTTACTTATAATAAACTCGAGATGTCTTATTGGGGCTCTAAAGGTCAGGCTATTAAACTTGGAATTACCAATACTTTGGAATTTGAAAATGAACAAATACGCAGGATTTAAAAAATTTTATTTAAAATTTTTATTAATTCAAATTTTGGATGTTCTATATCGATAACTTCTTGAAAACTTTATTGCATAAAAATGGTGCTTCTTTTTTACCTTTAAAAAAATTAAAAACATATATATTTTCAATAATATCAAATGAGTTGACCTGCGGTTTTAGGAAATTGGAATTTTCTTAATACATAATTTACGACATCATTTTTCGTTATTGTAACGAAACTCCAACCCTTTTCATTGTTTACCGAAATGCTTAAGTGTGAGTTTTCCTTGAACTGCAGAAAGCTAAAGTAATATCCTAATAGATTTTACTTTTCTTTTTTATATCTCCGATTTTTTTTCTATTAAATCTGTGAGCATAGAACTTTAAGAGAGTAAATAATTTCAATAAGATTAAAATTTATCGCTGCCTAGATTTAAATCATTTTTTGGCATGTTTAAGCTCAGTTAATGTTCGGTTGAACATTACTGTTTTAATGCCAATACCAGATGCATAATTTACAGGAAAAATAAGATGTTGAAGTCTTGTTAGGGGATATTAGATGTAGACGAGCAATGAGTTGATTCCATTGACATTCCTGTAGACCATACATAGAACAATTATAGGAAAACACAAGCCTGAAACAATTATAATTTTAAAATTACATTTTAAGAAAACATGAATATTAGATCAATTTATATTAAACAAATCCAGTATTCCTGGCAAAATAGGTGGTTTTAACAGATGGTTGGAGCTCAAATAAAGATAAAATTTATATTTGAGTGAATTTTATTAAATTCTATGGAACTGAAAATTTTCTGATATAATATTGCTAGGTAATATGAAAAACCTGCAGGTAGTATTTCTGAAAAAAAAATGTAAACATTACAGGTATACTAATGCTGTAAAATAAAGCACAACAGAATAATTCGATCATGATCATGACTTAGCATTTGTATAAGCGGCAGCTAAGGAAGGGTTAAAGACGATGCCTTCATCAGTGATTGCCGGCCATCAGTTTACCAGTCAAACAATTCCTTCATTGTATCACAGATTACAGAAAACTAAGCTTAGTTATTTGACATTCGCGAAGAAATGAAAACTCTGAAGGTCACTAAATTGTTCACGATTATTTTATAAGAACATATAATCAGAATTTATAACAGTTTTATAAGAATTTATAACATACTTATGAGAAATTCTTATAACAGTTTTATAAGAATTTATAACTTATTTTATAAGAATTTATAACAGAGAAAGCATGCATTTGATTTTTTGAAGAAGAAAAAATTCATTCATTAAATCGCACAAATCCTTCATTAAATTCATTAATTAAATGAATTCATTCAAATCATTCATAAAATTTCATGAATTAAATCGCATTCATAAATTAAAATTTCATTAATAAAATCTCACAAATTGGTGTAAAACATACCATATTTTAATAAGTTGTAAATGTTAGCAATTCTTGATCTGAATGATTTTCCTTTCTAGCAAATGCTTTATTTATCTATTAGATTTCTTTACTTAAAATAATTAATGCATGTTTTATGCCATAGTTTGTTACATTAATTCGCATTTAGAAGATATTTTAGAGTGAACCTCATAATTTTCTTCACATAAAGATGATATCTGAGGTGACATTCTTATACAAAATTATTCTTGAGACGGGATTGAACGGGATTCTACTAGAAGGTCATTACAGCTCTGATTAATCGTATTTTAGCAAATCAATAAGCTGAGACGCTTGAACTAAGCCATTACGACCTTAATTAATAGATCGCACAGCATTTATATGTGTAGGGATTCTATTTCCAGGTCACTTTGGTTCCATTTAACACATCTTCACAGAGTTGAATTCTGATACTCTTCCTCTAGGCTCTGGGATCTTAGTTAATAGATCGTGAAGATGTCAAAATACAGAATTTCTTCCATAAAGCCATTATCAGCTTCATTAATAGATCGTGCATTAGGGTAGCGTGTAGATCTTTCAACCCGATCGCTGCGGCCTTAATTAATACATCGACCATTAGAGAAATATGAAGATTCTTTAATCCAGCCATTGTGGCTTTAATTAATAATAGATCGTACATTAGAGTATCATGTAGAGACCCTCTTACACGGCCTCTGTGGCTCTATTTAATAGATCATGCATTAGAATAACATACAGAAAAGTTTTCATCCAGCAAATGCAACTTTAATTAATAAAGCTTTAACAATATGTAGAGACTCTTTTATCTGGATGCTGTGATAACAAGATTTATATGTGTAGAGATCTTACTGCCAGGTCATTTTGACTCCATTTAACAGGTCTTCAGAATGTCGAATTCTGATACAATTTAGGCTCTGGAATCCTAGTTAATAGATCGTGAAGTAGGTCACCATACAGAAACTCTTACATGTAGCCATTATCAGTTTCTTTAATAGATAGAACGTTAATGTAGAGTGTAGTTCTCTCTATCGGATCGTTGTGGAATTTATAAATAAATGCAGCATTAGAGAAAAATGTAGAGTCTTTTATCCAGTCATTGTGGCTTTAATTAATAATAGATAGAGCATTAGAATAACATATAGAGACTCTTCTAAAAGGCAGCTGTAACTCTTTTTAATAGATCGTGCACTAGGTTAACATACAGAAACTCTTCCATCCAGTAACTGCAACCTTAATTAATAGATAGAGCACTTGAACAATATGTAGAGACTCTTATATCTGGCCGTTGAGGATCTAATTAATAAATTGTGAAAGCTCTAGAGGCTCTATGACCAATAAACCGAAACAAATTTCATATAGATTTAATTAAGAGATCAAATACAGCTTAAAATCTTTATATTTCATTTGAGGACCAAATTTTTTATGAAAGCTACGAAAAAGAATCATTTAGAATAGTGCATACTGTACTTGGAAATTTTTGTAAATTTTCCCTAAAAGTTATTGTGGATCGTGTTAAAATAATGTCGTATAATGAAATAAATGTTTTCTAAATGAAGAGAATTTCATGCTATTAAAATAATATTTTGAACATTTAAATTTAGAATATCTATAGTTATTTTTACTATGCTAGCAATTTCACAAATATTTATCATCGAAGTCTGAAAAAAATGAGGAGAAAAAAAAACCCAGAA
>JAPMOR010017258.1:0-13981 GCA_026543865.1 Argiope aurantia
AAATTAATCCCAAATATTATGTATTTTTGAATAATAAATATATCTGCAAATATTTACATACAATTTACGTTTTCTAATACGTTACGAAATCTATTTTATCATCATTTCTTTTTATTATTTCTATATAAACTTATATTTTTCATAAAATAAAAATTAATTAATTTAAAGTATACCTAATAAACATCTGGTATTGAAATAATCTTTTAATGGTGCCAATCAGCGATGTGATTTTAAATTGTCTCCTCTTTAAAGGTCATAAATTTTGATAAATGGATTCACTATCTCAAAATCATTCATCACTGCAATTCCTTCAGTTCATTATTTATCCATTCATCAGTCCTTTTAATATATCCCAGCCAAATGTAGACATGTAATTTTAAATTTTCGTATACCAAATGTGTAGAAAGTAATAATCTATAATCATCAAAAGACTCGCAGTTTCTATGTTTCACACTTTTCTGAGTCCTATAAACACATTTTGAAAAATACAAATTTCTGTCCGATGTCTACATATCTGTTATAACTTAAAAACTCGTCGATTAATACAGATAAAATTTGACACAGCGACTCAATAAAACATTTGAAAATTTGCATCAAATTTTGAACGAAATCCCTTCAGAAAAAGTTGATTTGTCCGACTGCCAGTGTATAAATAAACTTGATGATTACAATTCGTAGCAAATACACAAATTTAGAATTTTTAGAATCAAATTTAGAACCAAATACGTCTAGGGTTTGCTCATCAGTCAGTATTTCTTTTGCATGCATATAAATGCAATTACTTAAAACGCAATGATTTAAAATGTAATTCAGTGGGTAATCTTGTAATTGAATGTTTGCTTTTGCTCAGTCACTTTTTGTTGATGAACAGAAAATGGCGTCCAAAATATGTATTCAATCTTTCGTTACATGTATATTAACCAGCGATTAAGTATTAAAAATAATCAATAAACATCCCAACAAAGATTTAGTTAAAAAGACAAGCCACTTACCATTAAAAAAGATTCACAGCAATGATTGCTCTTTTGTAACTGGCCACTAAACTGCAGTTAATACACAAGCATCTATTTTTTTTACTATTCTACGAAACATGCAAACTTCATTTTTGATAAAAAAAAATATGAGCATTCTTGGTATTCATGGTCTCGCTCATATCCCACAATTTTAGCCGAAGGATAAAGCATTTATAAGGGTATGTGAGAAAAATTAGATAATTCTGGTTAACTTCTACTTTTTTCCAACAATTATCAGAAATTCCATGGTTATTTTAAATATGCCATATATTTATCACTGGTGAGCAATTTCAAATTCACTATTATGTTTGCGCGTAGCTGCCATTTAATTTTTAATTTTACCTCTTTCTCAGCAGATTTTGGCAGTAGCATGTTCGATGAAAATATATCGACTGAAAGGCAGTGAAGAAGAATTTTATTCCATCCACTGGCAATTACTAATTAAATTAGTTGCAACCAATAGTCGTTAAGCAGTTAATCCATCAATTGATTCAAACGACTTTCTCGTCCTCGTTTAACACTAATAATGCACAGGGATGTTCTAACAAGATAAATATTTGAGATATTTGAACAATGAAATCGCTTGAAAGATTTGGGTCGAATTTTCGAAATTTATACAACAGCATAATTGACTTTCCAGAGCTAAGAGAGAATAATTGTCTTCTCGAGTCAGATTTTCCGAAGTTCAATGGAATGCACTGAAATTCTTTGGGTTTCTGAAATTTTAACAATGCTTTTTCCGGAAATATAACAAAGTCCATTGAAAAATTATATTGCCGGTTAACCGCCTATTGAATTACAAAATATGTGAAAGATGATTTAATATATTTTTTTTAAATCTCAGAAGCCAATAAATGCAGATATATAAATTTTAAGATATTTAGGAAATAAATTGTAATTTAATAATACAATTTAATTAAAGGATATTTCTATTCATAAAATACAATATTTCTATTAAATTGCCGCTGAATGAGAGAGAAAAAATGTGCATTTTCTATAATTATGACGATTTTAGAGCAAATATATATTATTTTACCACTTATGTGATAATATTGAATTGAATTAGAAGTTGTAATCAACAAAGGGGACTTTTATTATCATTGCATTTATTATTGTTAATATTTAAAATTGTGTTAGGATGGTAGGATATATATAATAAACCGTAACTGTTCCATACAGGAAAAAGCATTGCTACTTATTTGAACTTCAGGCATTGACCAACTGAAAATTATAGTCTTTTTTTGACATAACCTGGGATATATTCAGGAAATTCTGATGTTCATCAATTTTTATTAGAATTATCGCAATATGGTAGGCAGCGTTATATATAGCATTTCAGAAAATTTGCTTAATTTTGTTCAGGGCAATACTGGAGTAATGATGGTATTAATGAACACCTTATTCACTACTTTTCCTAGACAGCCATGTTTGGAGATCAAATGTTTATACCTCTGTATTTTAAACATAACTCTTGTTCTTTTCACAATATTCAAAGGATTTGTCTTTTTGATGTTTCGTCAGGACTGTTAGATATCTTGTTCAGTTATGCCCTAACCCAGTGTTTTCATAAATAGAGAAGTGGTATACTTAAGTTTTTTTAAACTTTGAAAATAAAAATACGAAAATAGCAGCTTTTAATCAAGTAAAGGGTTTTGGAAACAGAGAATAATTACAAAAGAGCACAAAACTACTGAAAGTAATAATTTGTAAAAACTTAGCATGCCAACAAACTTAGCCAAAAAATTATTGTGTGGCCTAACGTTTCTTTATTTCTTCTCACACAAACCCGGATCAAGATTTTGCTTACCGGTTACTGGCCATAACAGCCGTTGGTAGTACATAACCTTGAAATAGTTTGTGACCAGATGAGAGGCAGTTTTGCCAGAATAGTAAATGTTAGAAATTATTGCGTATGACACATTGTAGTCCAAGAGGTTTCAATGAACATCTTCTGCACTTAAATTGTATTCCTGTATTGTGTGAGCTTACTTCTGAATTTTAAAATTATGTTTTATGTTTCAAATTTTCGGATTCAGCTTTATGCATCGCCTTTCTCAACATTATTCTTTATTATAGATTTCTTTTCTCCAAAGTCCAAATAAATATATGCCGCATTTCAACAAAATACGCCAAGCAGAATGAACTCCTAACAGTTAGATTGCTTAATATTTAATTTATCATGTTTCCAAAAAAAAATAAAAAAAAAACAGAGAAAACTAATGATTCATGTTGATTTTTTTGCGTTTGCTCATTGTTAGTTTATAAAACATTTAAAAAAGTAAAAAAGAGCCATAATTATCTCATTTAAAGAAATCTGATAAATATGGATGCCTGCTAAATTCTGAAATTAATTTTTCTTTTCCCCAATTTAAAGTCGTATTATTGCAGATAATGAATATTATTCAGCATAGAGAATGTGTTTGTAATTGTAGAAAACATTCTGAATAGCAACGGTTTCAACTTTAAAATAAATATATCCTCTTTTTGAAAACCTCGATATTCCTATTGACTTAATATGTTATTTCTGTATTCATATCACACTAATTAAATGACATCACACTAATTTCAAAATTCATCATAATTCTTTGGCAATAAAACTTCATCACTGCTCATCTTAGTAGTCGGAATCAACAAACAAAAAATGCGAATTCGAGAATTAACGGTATATTTACATTTTTAAAAAAGAATATTAAAATGCTTACAAATTGAAAATAATGCTGACATTAAAACTTACTTTAAACAGTTTTATTTATTACTTTCAGGAAATTTTAGTGAATAAAGAATATATATATATATATATATATATATATATATATATATATATAGCTAAGGCGACATTCCATTTTGAAACTAGTTGTTTAAGGATCATTAATTTAGAGAATAAAATCTAATTATTTTTTTAAACTTAATACATATCTTAATAATTTTTTTAAAATATATAAAATATGGAATTAAAAAATATTATAAAGAACTTCAATGAATCATTTGTTAAGATAATAATATTGAAATGTAATTAAAAAAAATTAAATTTAAAATGTAAAATGCATATAACTATTTGTGTTTCATAAATTCTTATATATAACACCAGATATTTTATTTATTTCAATATGAAATTAATATTTATATAAATTCAAATTTCAATTTTCCTGCTTTAGGAAAACAAGAAATTAAATACTGTGAAATATAGAAAAATTATTAACACATATTTTTTTTCATGAACAATTTGAATTCTTATCATGAATTTAAATTTTAAGTAATGCAATGAGAATAAATGTCAGAATTGATGATGTAACTATCATAATAGTTAAATAGTCATTACAATGAATAGTAAAAAAAAATTGTAATTGCATCATTAGTACAGTTAATGATTTCAATGCGTTTTACTTTATGTTAATTTTTTACAAAACACTACTAGTTCTGGAAATTTCTTTTATAGCTTAGAAATTTTTTTTTCAATAATGTTTTCGTGGAAATTCTCATTACATATGGAAAAATTTTCAGCAACAATGAACTTTTAAAGAAACTATCTACAAGATGATAAGTTTATTATTGCACCAAAACATATAAGAAATTATCTAGTATAACATTCCTTAAACAATGACATCTAAAAAAATTATGATATTAGAGCTGTTAAGTTTTTGAAATTAACTAATTGAGATACAAAAACCTGTTCCAATATTTTTAATATATATATGACATCTTTTATAGCTTAGAAATATGTTTTTCAAAATTCTTTTTCAGCTTAGAAATATGTATATATACATATACATACATACATACACACACACATATATATATATATATATATATAACTTTCTCCAATATTTTTTATTGAAAAAAATTATAAATGGAAACAATTATTTTCTGTTAAAAGAAAGATGCATTAAATGAATGCATTAATGTTGAAAGAAAGATAATTAAATGTAACAATTTCACAATAAAATTATTTAAATGCTTTTAAATTTTTATGTAAATTTACGAAGCGTTAAATTGTTTTGATACATTAAAGGAACTTATGCTTTTATTTATCCTGAGTATTTAGTCCATATTTTAAAAAAAGTCACAATAACAACATAAAATATTTTAAGCATTACATTTATAAACATTTTTCACTTCTGAAACTAAAAAAAAGTCATGCTGTTCTAAATAAAGCTTGTAAATAAACAATTGTTTACTACGTTGAATTTTAAAATTATGATATTTCTTTTCGTGAGCAAAGATTTAGCAGCTTTTGAAATATATAACATTGAAATAAAAATGAGAAATGAACTGGAAACTTTTCTTGATGTTAAGATGCATCGATTATTCAGAAATTTCCTTTATTTATATAGTTGATGGGATAATATTGCAAACTAATTAATATAATTAATAATTAGTTATAAATTTCACATCGTGATAAATCTAAATAAATGCAAAATAACTGGTAACAAAATACGCATTAAAATTAATATTTCTATTTCTTGAATTAAAATTAATTTTCAATACTGCCTATCTATTTCACTCAATAGAATTCATTATAAATGTATGTTTAATAAATTGTTCAGCACAAAGCTATTTCTTTGTAATTTACTTATTTGTTTACTTATGGAAACATCAAAATAATTTAAATTCATTTTTTTTTATTTCAAGTTAAAATAAACTTTATTGTAAAATGCATTTTTTTTATCATATATTAAGTCATAATATTATAGAAAAAATTACAATAAATTATTAAAATTTCATCCTCAATATTAGAATCTTAAATTACATTCATAAACTAGTATTTTTCAAAATCGGTCAATTATCTTGCATATCATATATATTACAATTTGAACTGTAATTAATATTACTCCTATCCGAATAATCTGGACATCATGTAAAAATATCTATTTTTCATTTCTATGAATGTATGAGAATGAATAACTAATATCAAATGCTGTGTCTGTAATTCTTTTAAATATGTATTTGATTCAATTGATAATGCATTATTTGCCAAAAATGATCTAGAAGTAAATTTGATAATCTTTAAATATTATTGAAAATATCTTCATATATTTGTTTTCGATACATAAAGATTTTAGATATTTCATAATATAAATAGATATCTCTGGCTAAAATCGGATTTCTATATTAAATATATCTATTTTGATTAAGTACAAAAGTTGATTCTAATGATTTCGATTATCATTAAAAACACAACGAAGGAATGAAATATATCGATATCAAATAATATGAGAGTTTATATTTTTATCGTTCAATGGTGATAAACATTGATTTGTTTCCAAATAACGTGACTGAGTGGAACTATCGGAAAGTTACATCCGAAACGGAACTGTAAACATCTTCTTATAAATTTTCTACTGATATAAATATATCTTTGTGTCAAAGGAGTTTTAGCATTATTTCTATATCTTAATTAGATATATGATGAAGGAGATATATTATGCAAACGCTGTGCCTGATTTTACCTCACAAAAATAAGTGAATGCATAATAAACTGCTGTTGAATATCCAAAAAATTAAGTGGCATCTTTTCTAAAAATGAAGAAACCGCATTATAAAAGGTTTAAAGAAAACATTGAAGATTTTTATCATTATGCAAAATCTTAATAAAGCAAATACGAGGATAGTTTTTATCATTATGCAAAATCTTAATAAAGCAAATACGAGGATAGTTTTTATTTTTGTTGGTTTTGCAATTTTGGTTGGTTTTGAGTAATTGTGGCAAAGGAAGAAGGATCTTGGTTGTAATTGAGACATGTTTATTTCACTGGGATATATTGTTTTCCCATATGACTTCAATTGACTTTAATTAAAATTGATTTTACTGAAAACAAAAGATAACGTGATATATTTGGACCCATTTCAATATCATGTTTATATTATCCTTCAATCGAATGAAATAAAGTTAATATTTTAAAAGGCTTTTAAGGATTAAAATTTTTATCTCCATTTACTTGTTAATTGACATTTAATGCCATAATAAACAAACATGACTATATTTTGCTTAATGAAGAAAAGATATCAAGATTGTTATTTAAAATCTTTTTTGTAAGAACTGTAACATTTTGTTTAATCCATAAACTCAATTATTACAACAACAATTTTTCGTGTTGCAATAAATCAACATAATAAATAGTTAGTATTAGTATTCAATGAAAAGTTTTTGCCAAATATGTTTTTTTTATTATCCATTACTTGTATTTATGATGCATTATTTCATTGCATATTTACTCTTTGTTACAGTGGTATGAATTATTGTATAAGGGTATTAGGGAATTCTACAGACTAATTTTGATGGGTGATAGTAGGCATGAGGAGGATAAAGTCCATACTATAAAACATGGGGTTCCAAACGACGTTTAATAAGGGAAAATTCAAACATATAGATAATTGGAGAACTGTTGGAAACTGCAAAATATTAATACAAAAAACCAAAAATGGTATTTCAATTATGAATTTTTTTTAAGTAAAAGCAAATTCTTAAAAGTTTTGTGTGTGTGTGTGTGTAAATGCTGTAATATGTGGATTTGATGACCTAGAGGATCGTAAATTACTGAAACGAAACAGTAGTTTAGTACCTATATTTGCAGAAATATTAAAACTTGAAGAAAACTAAAAGCTTGAAAATGTAAGGAATTTTATATTCTATAATTTCACATAAGCTTGTAGTGTGAGGAATGGGAAGTTTTAAAGATATTCAAGAGAAACTAAAGTGGGAACCAGGAAATATCGCTGCAACATCAGTACCGATATTCGCAGAGAGCGTTGTCAAATTCGACAGATAGAATCAGCGCGAAGATAGTAGGCTTTAATGAGATGAAAATTTACCAGAAAACATAGGGTCGCAGGTAAAGTCTATTCAGTTAAAATTGCAAACACAGATGTCGGAAAGACAATGAGTCTAGAGCAAAGAATATCCTTATGAATGTGAGGCTTAGGAGCAACGTTGTCGAGAAGAAGCTTTTCCGTATGTAAATTTTTCATGCTTTCGAGAAAAATAAAAGCAGCGAGTAAGTATTCATTAATGAACATCGCAGAATTGATGGTCGTTAAACTTCATTCGCAAACAACAAATCAGATTTCATGAATATAACTAAAATTCTCCATTATGCTTATGGTATTTCATTATGAATTAACCAAATGTGTTGGCGTACAATTGTCAGTGTTTCCAGCAATTAATCCGAAGGAACGTGCTGGGAGAAAACAAGGAATTTTTTGCCACTAAGGCAGTCGGGCAGGATATACAATCCAAATAGATGACTCTTCCCAAATGTTAATATCAAACTAGTATTGTTCGTTCAACGAGAGAGTAATGTGGGGATTTTCGAATGACCAAATATTCGCATTGTGCGTGTTGAAGAAACCTTCTCTCGAAAAGCAGGTTTCATCTGAGAATAAAACTCTTGCAGAATAGTGTGCATCTTTCAGTGTGGCATGAAGAATCCAGCGTGAGAACTCCACCCGATTTACGATTTTCATTGAAAAACGTTACCTATGGCCTTATGATTTCTGGTAAATTTTTATCTCCTTAATGCCTGTTATATCCGCACTGATTTTATCTTTCGAATTTGACGACGCACTCTGCGAACATCGGTACTGATGTTGCAACGATGTTTCCTTGTTTCCATTTTTTTTTTCTTGAATACCTTTAAAATTATCCAGTCCTCACACTACACGCTTATATGAAATTATAGAATATAAAAATCCTTATATTTCAAGCTTTAATTTCTTCAAGTTTTAATATTTTTGCAAATATGGGTTCTTTTTCGTTTTCAATAATTTAAGACACCCTGGATCATCAAATCCACATGTTAGCAGCATGAAAAAAAAATTTCAAAATGTGGATTCACTTAAAAAAAATCATAGTTAAATCAAAATTATTTATTTTTTTATTAATTTTTTACCGTTTCCAACAGTTCTCCGACTCTATCTTTTTGTGATTTTCACTTACTAAACGGCGTTTGGGACACTATGTTGATGGTGATTCTTTATTCTTTTGATGCCTACTATCACCCCTCTGAATTTGACGGTCGAATTTGTTAATACATTGTATAGCTGCGACCGTCTTTATTGATTTAGCAAAATTTTTGAATATTATTGATTATTCATTGTCAATCTGTTTGGTTTTTTATTTTCTTTCCTGTTTTTGCTCTTTTTTTTAATTGATAATCATATATATTACTAGACATTAATTGCATGATTTAATATTGCTTACTTAAACATCTTTTTAGTTCGTGGGCTTAATTTTTCCATATATTATGTGAATAATGAACCTCTAATGAAAACAAACTATTTTTAAATATAAAATATAGAATTATGTTGCTTTGTGAATATCTGGTTTGGGATATATGTTGCATCTGCTCATTCACTAAAACTTCTAAATTTGTATTGTATTTATTGAAATGGGACTGTATTTCAAATTTGCAATAATGAATTCCTTTGAAGTTGTACAATATATTTGCAGCCGAAATTTTAATTCAAGTTGTCTTTGAATTAAACTGTAATTAATCAAAATTTTTGAAATACAAATTGCATAAATATTTTTTACTGTAATGTGGTATCAAATAATTAAATTAATATGACACATATATTCTCAAAGACACCATATTCAATTTTATAAATTATTCCAAAAATTAAGGCATCTTCGGCATTATTAAAATTTAACGAAATTTCTTTATTGCTCTGAATTAAGTCTAATAAAGTCTAATTGAAAGATGAATTATGGTCACATTCTTCTAAGTATCTAGGATTTTAAAATTATTCTCATCAAATTCAATGTAGAATAACTTAAATATTAAATGAATAAAAATATAAACATATATAAATAATTCCACACTCAATTTATATGATAGAGTTATCCAATTTAAAGTATTATAAGATCTGTACCATATTTAATTTTAAATAATATATGTACTTCAGCGTTACTTTAGGCAATTCGAGTTGCATTGTCTTTGAAGTCTTTTATTTGAATCTTTTTTTACAATTCTTTACAGTAGAAAAATAAATAGTACATAAATTTTGAAGTGAATTTAATAATAAGGAGGTTTTTTTTTGTATGTAAGTAATTTTATTTCAGCCCGAGATTTTATTCCTAAAAAAAATTAAAACTTTTAAAATATATTTTTCAAATTTTTTACGTTATTTTTTTGTAATATTTCATTTTAGAAGGTAAAAATATAATTTCAAAATATTTTAATAATCCTAATTAAATTCTATAGTTAACTTTCAATATATAAAATTCAATAGATTACAAAACTTTTTGTTTGACCTATAAAAATTCAAAGGAAATAATATATTTCTAAGGAAGCAAAAATTAGAATATCGAATGAACAATTTAATTAATATTCTGATAAGAATACAGTAAAAAGATGCAAATTCCTTTGTATTATAAAATTATAACGAGTATTTTTCGAAGTTCGTATTTTAAAATTATAGATTCAAATAATTATATATGAATATTTGTGGCATTATTAGCTTAAAGGTATCGAAATTAATTACAATAAAATCGATATATATTGCGATAAAAACAGTAAAGAAATATATGGATAGTTCAATCAGGAATTCTTTTTGAAATTGCTCCAAAAATACTTTATTTAAACTAATAGCGTTTAAATATTCAATGGTGTTTTAAATATAAGTACGATAAACTTTATTTGATTAATCAATCATCAAGTACCCTCAAGAACTTTCAGCCAGTAAAAATACCGTAATTATTTTTCATCATTAAAGAATTCCGAAAAGGCAATTTTCATATTGAAATATTTGTTGGAGAATAATGAAGATACGTATACTACATGGGTTACCTCATTATAAAGTCATGTTGTGAAATAGCCTAAATAAGGTATTAAGGTTACATTAATAAGTTTTTAATTACAGTTTTCTTTTGCATAAAGGCATTTCTACAAGGCACATTAAATTTAAACTTTGGCAATTCCATTTCTTCAGTTATTTAAAAGCTTCTTATTAATGCTGGAAATGTAGAGACGCACTCGATTTGGAATTTGTTTCTTTTTGACTTTAATTAATAAAAACAGTGTGCGAAACTTTTTCATAAGACCATAATAGTGATATGATAAAAAAAAATCTGTTAAAAGGAGTCTGATAAGTGATTTGTTATCTATATTTGTGTCTGAAGTAAAAGCAATCAATATTTTGGAAAAAAATTCTCCTGGTGAATCTTTTCCAAAACTATTTTTAAAGAATTTCCGATATTTATATTGGTGGGCATTATTATCAAGAGGCAAAAAATTTAGAATAAAATGAGTGAATAAATTATTTTAATTTTTAACTTGAACGTGAATTTTATGTTCTTTTAGGGGAGTGGAAGAAAATATTTTTGAAAAATTATCTGCTTTATATGATACAGAAATTATACGTACTTAAGATAAAAATTAATAAGAATATTTTTTTTTAATTTTTAGAAGTTTTTATTATTCATGGAATTCTGAAATATAAATATTTTTAATTATGATTTCAAATGTTTATAATTTAAGCTTTCGAAAAGCACTAAATATTTTTAGCTTCTAGAGATTAGGAGGATTCTTTAAAGGAGCCGTGGTGGATTCGTGGTAAGGTCTCGGCTTCGGGATTGAAGGGTTTCAGGTTCGAGATCCGATTCCGCCTACGAACCGACATGTAAGCGGTGCCGGTGCACGTTAAATCTGTGGGGGGCCAAGCGTCCTCCAGGTGGTGGTGTGGAAGTTTGAAGACGGGGTTATCAGTCAGCTGCCCTATTCGTCTCACACCGCAGTTCCAAATTACGAGGTCCATTCAAAAATAGACCTAGTGTTACTTTAAAAATTTACTAAATTAAACAAGTCTTCTAATAAAATGAAACAGGTAGTATTGAGCTGATTTTAAATTAACTTTGTCTGAATTACAGGATTTCTAAGTTTAATAAGAATTCTTAAGCATTGCCGAAAAATCAACTTTAACTTTATCAATAACCATAAAAAAATGTTTTTTTTTACATAAAATCGATTAAATTTCCTTTAGGAAGGATTTCATTATGTATTTGTTGTCAATAAAAAACGATTTATTTTACTAGAATAATGAAAGGATTAACCAAGCGATTGATTATTTTCAATGCTAAAATAAAAAAAAAACTTAGCACACGAAGTACATTTATGCTAAGAAATTAAGAAGAACATGTTATTGGGCAAATTAAGGATTTAAAAACCTATTTATTTCAGGAATCTAGCAATGTAGGCCCTCGTGTCACATCAAATTAGTTCTCCTGTGTTATTTTAGTTCAATGCGAAATTTTGTCTTTTACTAAGATTACAGTTTAGGATTAAAATTATTTTCATACTAATATCCAACTATCTTCCTACAAATATAATTCTAACAATAATTTATGAAAAGGCTTGATTTAGATATTTTAATTTACATTCTAGAATATTTTTTTAGATTAAAGATGATGTTTTTGAAAAGGATTTTTATCTATTAAGAATTGTAAAAATAATTTCAATTTTTTCATAACTGTTGTTTACGCTTGAATTTTGAATGATATAAGTAAATGCAATATCCTGAAAGGCAATTTGTAAAATTCAATAATTAATAACAGAGTGAATATAGTTAAAACACGTTTTAATTTCCAAATCAGTTTATTTTTAAAATAATTGAAAGTGTGAAAGATATTTTTCTTCATGCAATTACTAAAGTGCAACTTATATGCTTTCTTAAATTTTCGCAAGGAAATTTGTCAAATATTATTTCTTTATTTGAACTTACAAGAATTTCTTCTCACACAATGTGGATATTTTAAATATACCAAAAATTTAACACTGTGATCAATTTTAACTACACTATTATGTTTGCGCGTAGCTGTCATTTAATTTTTAATTTTACCTCTCCTCAACAGATTTTGGCAGCAGCATGTTCGATGAAAATATATCGACTGAAAAGCAGTGAAGAAGAATTTTATTCCCTCCACTGACAATTGCTAATTAAATTAGTTGCAACCAGTAGTCGTTAAGCAGTTAATCCTTCAATTGATTCAAACGACTTTCTCGTTCTCGTTTAACACTAATAATGCACAGAGATGTGCTAACAAGATAAATATTTGAGATATTGGAGAGAATAATGAAATCGCTTGAAAGATTTGGGTCGAATTTTCGAAATTTATACAACAGCATAATTGACTTCCCAGAACTAAGAACGAATAATTGTCTTCTCGAGTCAGATTTTCCGTAGTTTAATGGATGCACTGAAATTCTTTGGGTTTCTGAAACTTTAACAATGCATTTTCCGGAAATATAACAGAGTGTATGGATAATTTTTAATGCCAGTTAGCTGCCTTTTGAATTACAAAATATGTGAATGATCATTTAATTATTTTTTTAATCTCAGAAGCCATTAAAAGCAGATACATAAATTTTAAGATATATAGGAAAGAAATTACAAACTTATAAGAACAAATTACTTTCTTTCTTAAGAAAAATTTCTTGATCTTAAAGTATATTTATATTCATAAATTACAATATCTACATTAAAATGCAGCTGAATGGGAGACAAAAAAAGTTTCATCTTCTGCAGTTAAGACGATTTTAAGGAAACAGATGTAATATCATTTGATCATTTATGGGACAATATTGAATTCAATTAGAAGTTGAAATCTACAAGTTTACTTTTATTAACAAATTAATTTATTCTTTTTAATGTATAAAAATGTGTTATGATGGTAAGATATGCATAATAAGCCATAACTATTCCAAATAGAATAGTATTTGCACTTATTTGAACTTCAGACTTTGACCAACTTACAATTACAGTCACTATCGGTATGCTCTTGAATATTGAGCGAAATTCTGCAGTGCATCAATTTTTTAGTAGAATTTTCCCAATATGGTAGGCAAGGTTATATAGACAAGTTCAGGAAATTCACTTGATTCTGATATAGAAAATATTGTGGTAATGGTAGTATAATAAACGTTTTATTCTCTACTATTTTCTCTGAAGATCAAATGTTTATACCTGGGTATTTG
>JAPMOR010017266.1:0-11670 GCA_026543865.1 Argiope aurantia
AAATGCAGAATATTTTAAAAGTTATTTTCTTAAAAATTGCAAATTATTCCACATAGTAATTTTATTGATTGAATATTCTCAAGTCATGCTATTAGTATAACATATGTCATTCTGAATTAAATTTCTCAACCCACACACTCCTTTTTAATAGTTTAAAATTCGGAAACTTCACAAGCGGTATCGAAGGAAGGTATTTATCTTGGACTCATTAAACTAACTTCCAAAGTGCACATAAACCTTGCAAGATTTGAAATTCTTTCCGTTTATTTTCTATAGCATCATTACGTATAAGCATACATTAAAGTACATTTTATTATAGTACATTTAAAGTAAAAATGACACATAATATCGAAACATCATTAGTTTTAAGTATTCGAAATAACTTTGTTGAAATATTTCCGCGGAACCTCACTTCCGTCCATATTAAATGACAAACGGCTATCAATACAGTAACAAAAAAGATAACTTTGCCACTATTTGAAACATTAAAGTCTTTCTCCAGGAAATCATTTCATTTCTCCGTTTTGACGATTTAAGTTCGATTCGATTTATTACTGTATCATTTCCTTCCGACAAAGAGACATTTGAAATATAACTACTGTTCCGTCGTGCGACAAAGATAATGGGAGTTTTGTTACTGGTGAACTGACTGTATTTTATTACTAATGTTTTTTTTTTTTTTTTTTTTCAGAAATCGAAATTGTATGTTCTGAGAATTCTTTTATGGATTTAATTATCCTTCAACTATTCAAAAAAATCTTTAGATTTTTTTTCGGCTCATGAGAAGAAAATTATTTTAATTTTGAAAAAAAAGTGTAAAATTAATGTATTAAAAATCTACTGCTATACAATCCTTTTTTCTTTAGTTTCTTCATTTAATATTTTATTGAATCATACCTTCCATTTTAGGAATTAATATACTGCTTAAAACAAGAATATATGGAGCATCTCCATTACTTACTAATTCACTATAAATAAATTGACCATGAAAAACAATTTAAGATAATGAATTTTAAAATGTGATAATTCGATATAACATGACATTCCAAAATGGCAAATAAGTTATTAATGAGAAGATGCAACTAATTATTTTTAAATGCTTGGTATGAAATAATGAATATGCATATGAAATGCCTTTAAAATTATAAATTCGTAGTTAAATATGCATGTCCCAAAAAACTGACATAAATGACAAACTATTTACTATTCATACTGTGGAAATTTATGATTTCCAAATTTTTATAAGAATAAGAAGCAATGGTTCTGAAATTCTTTGCCTAGTAAATGGAAAACATTATATACAGAATCCACTGCTTTTAACTGAGTTATTGTAAATATATCTATTTTTCAGCTTCTGTTCTTTAACAAGCAGAGATAAAAAAAAATGATTGGTACTCAATGAGTACTTTATATAAAACACTGCAATGCTTAAAAGGTACAGATCCCTCAATTATAAGCAACAATTTTACGAGATATTAAGCATAAACTGAGAAAGAGACAACTGAGAGCTTTTTATAGATAAAATAAAAAATGAATTTCCAAAGACATTGAGTTTTTCTGTGAGATATTTCCTATTTATAATGTGTTTAGTCTTCTCTTTTCCTTAAAATAACGAAATAAAATTTTATCTAAGAAGCAGCTATGTCATTAAAGTTAAAAATAGACCAATCAAAGTATCGGATTTCTCGTCCTCATTTCGCTGAACTTTTCAGAAATGTCCTGAACCGATATTGCTAAAAGATAGCAGTATCTTATAACACAACACGTTTACTTCATGGAAATTTCTAGAAAAATTCTTCTCGAATTATCTATAATTATTCTAAGAAAATTCAGATATTCATTATTTAGAAACTTAGCTGAAAAGGTTGGCATGAACTTTTATTTAAATTAAATTTAATTACAACTTATTTTATTTATTATTTTTTAATTAATAAAAGTGATTTAATCATTTTATTTAATTGTAATGTTGTAAATTCAATTTTAGTTAAAGATACTAATATATCCACAAAAGTTGCGTTTCTGCAAATTATATTCTTAGAATAAATCATACGTTATGGTAAGGATGACAAAATTAAAAATTGTTGCCCTTCACACCTTTCTGACATATTCAAAATAAGAAATTTTCTTGGCTGCAAGAATGGCCTTTTTAGAATGATGTTCTACTAAATATTTTCTTTTTATTAAAAAAAATCTTAAAAGAAAGGCAAAAAATTAAATTTCCTACTAATAGAGCTTCGTTGGTGTAATATTTCGAATGCGATAGTAAATTTTATTATTAATAATATTACAGATTTACAGACGTTATTTAACATTTAGTGTAATAATTTTATTTCAGTTCAGATGTATTAAGAGTTGTCATAAAAATCCAAGGGATGTTCAAATGAAAAGGTACGAAAAGTCGTAACAACGTAACCATTACCATATTTGACTATGCCGTTATGAGAGAACGTGGTGAGACATCTAGGGATGCTATTGGAGTCTCCGGCGTAGATCGGAGACTGCACTGGTGCCCGCATGCGTAGGAGAGAGCAGATGCTCTTTTAGAGAGTCGTCCGTGGAAGGCCCGCTACTTGTTGAATTCCTCGAGCACAGAAGAACCATTAACTCCAATTTGTACTGAGTCACTCCGAGAACTACGCAGGTCCATCTAGAACAAAAGACCGGAACTACTAAAAGAGGGTCTAGTTGCTTCATGATAATGCGCGTCCACACGCCTCCAGGGTCATACACTTGGAAATGGCCAAGCTGAAGTCGGAGCCGCTCGACCATCTTCCCCACAGCACGGACATGTAACCCTGCGATTTTCACGTGTTTGGTCCCCTGTAAAAAACATTTGAAAAGGAAGTGCTTCAACTTGGACAGCGAACTGAAGGACTCTGTGAAGGAATGGGTCACTTCACAGCCACAGGAATTCTGGGAATAAAGAATCCTTCGACTCATTAATCAATGGGATCATTGTGCTTAGGACTATGGTTGATACTTTGAATAAAGTCGTTATTTATACCCGCAGTGTAGTTCCATACCTTTTCATTTGAACACTATTGTACAATATTGTCATGAATTCAAAATATAAATAATTAAATACCATTAAGAATGTCATAATAAAAATGAATTCGATTTCATTTACCTTTATTTTAAACCGGTGCATTGGAAATATGTATTTTAATTTAAATCTTGAAGACCTTCATATTGTTTTAAAGCTATTTTCTCAATTCATCTTTTGGAAAGATATTCCTCAATTCCATCACCGAATCTTCAAATCAAGTTGAAAAGTATATATAAATAACCTCTTCTGAGAAATTAAAATTGAATAAAAGTTGTTTATTACTGTTTTTCTTGGTTTTAAATTTTGATGGCACATTTAAGTGTTTGAATCTGTGGAATATCTGAAAACAACAATGTTAATTAATTTTTATTTTCAATTTAATAGTTTGAACAAAATTATTTTCAGTCGATCAGTTTTGATTATAAATCAAAATCGCTCAAAGTGAGGTTAGGGTAATTTAATCTGTCGAAGAATAATTAATGTGTAAATTCAGTCAGATTCAAGGAAAAGAAATATCAATTGTTTAGAGTGCAGATTGTAGCTTCTGAACTAAAGAGCACAGTAGTGGGACTATGATATATACGTTTTTTTTTTTGCATACCACTTTTCGAGAAATATGTGAAATTTCGCCAAGGTAAAAAAATAACTTAAATATAATGTATTTATAATTTCCAATTACTAAGAGAAATTTTAAACTGTATGATAAATGAATAAAACTAGGAGGAATCATGTCGTAATACCAAGGGAATGACAGTGTGATTCTTAGGGTTGGTGAACGGACCGAAAAAGGGGGGGGTGCCTATTGGTATCAATATTACTTCAATATCTATAATTAAAATAATTTCGGAATAGAACTCCATGCGAAAAATATGAACTGATTAAATAAATTAATTTGTAAATGCTACATATTTAAAAGACATTTTTAAACATGATTTTGGTTACCGTTTCACAATGATGAATCAGATTACATATTTTCGAGTGCTTTAGTAGTGCTTTGTTTCTGTGCAGTAATATGATATTTTAATTATAACTAAAGGTATGCCTCCCCATATGAAATTTAAGAAAGAGCGAAAACAAATTCGATTTCAATTCTCGTCTTTTCTATATTAAACTACTTCTTGAGTACAAATAATGTTTAGCATTTGTTTCCTGAAAGTGAGGTACCCGATGGAAATATATTGAATACTCAAGCTTTCGTTTATTCAGGTTTTAGCTAAATTCATAAAGAAACCCCATACTAATAAATATATGTGCAGACATTCGACACGAAGAATGAAATATTCGAATCGAATTTATTCACGATCAAATGCATACAATTTCTCTGAAAAGAATGTTGAAGAGGGACATGGTATTAAAGCTACAATTCCATGTTGCATTTCAAAATCGTATTTAATCCCGAACAGTTTCTCTTAAATGAAAATTTTAATCATGGTTCGGGATTGATATTAAAGGAAGAATATTAGAGATATTGAATATTTGCTTTGAAATACAATGGAGAAATTTCATTAGTTTCGAATTTAAATGATAATACAAGAATACCGAAGGAAATTACGGCAAATCCTTGTTTACTGAAACCAAGTTAGTGTTAAGAAATCGATATGTATCCTTTAAATTAACGGAAGAATTTAAATAATCATAATCAAAAACTCCTCTTGACAGAAATATTTGGGCAAAAAGTAAAACTTCCATCTGATTTTAATATTTTTAAATAAGGATCCTAAACTAATATCAAGTAAAATTTTATATTTACATTTCAATAGAATATTTCAGTTTCGAAAAATCTTGCGCATTCGAACTGTTATTAGTTTATAAAATTCTTTATAAATCATTAATATAATTCTTAGAAATTTTTCTTTATAATTATTTGTAAAGTATATAGTTTTTAAGTTCTTGAGTTGAATTTTTTTTTTAATATTCTGAACTCTATATGTTGATATAATTTACAATAACACAATCGCACTCAAAGTATTCAACAAACACAATGGACATATAAATATAATCTCAGAAAATAAGTAAAATATTAAAAATATTGGAAATAAGAATATTTTTTGTTTTGCTGGCTGCAGGAGATTATCATATGCTGAAAATGCCACTGAATATATGTATTTTCATATGGATTAAGTCAAGCGTATTTCCTTAATATAATATTGTTATTCTCTGGATGTAACAATAACAGAAAAGGGGCAAAACATAAAAAGCTACACATTGGATGACATATTTGTTTGTCATGTGACTTATCTCTTTATATACTGACTTCATTTTTTGTCCATTATGTATCTTCTAATCCAAATTGTTATATCGAAAACCAATAAGAATAAATTCATGATCATATGACAACAGGTTTAGCATGCCGTGCTGCTAGAATCTTCAGTGAAGGCATAAAGCAAGACAGCATTTTTTTAAACCTGAAGTTGATATGATACCAAATAGAACAATTCAAGAGGAAATTAAAGATGTACTCATTGGCGTAAAGATGCATGTGCGAATTTAATTTTGTTTTCACAATATAAAATTATATATAGAAAAAGTATCAATCTAATTAATAATTTAATCGCCATCTATAAATCAGATTTTGCATGGATACCATTAAGATATTAAAATATTTTTATAAAAACAAGCGAAAATCGTAAGTTATTTTTTTTAATCGTAAGTTATTTTTTTTTAATCCGATTCTGCATTTTTTTGAAAATAGATGTCATTAATGTTGTGTCATAAGTGCTAGTAGATGTGGAGAATTTTGATATCAGCTCTTAATAATATAAATTAAACAACCGTTTAAATATAAATAATTTTAATTTTTGTGACATTAAGATAACCAGCATTGAACCAATAAAATAAAAGATTTATCGATAGGTTTACCTTCTTATTATTTTTGGAATAGAAAATTCCTCTCTTTGCTACTGACAGACAGAAATTTTCCCTTAAAATTAAACACAATTGCAGTTATGCTTTTGTGTGTTTAATTACTTACTTTGGTTCTTTCCTGTTTCTTTTTCAACGAGTAAGAAATAATTTTGAAATATATAGTAATTTATAAAATTATGTTCTACATTACGAAGAAGGCATGCATATTTATGTATTCTTATATATACTTAAATGACACTCGAACACACACATTATATATGACTTAAAAACATTTCTAAAGATGAATCAAGTTGATTCTCTACCACAGAAACAAGCAAAAATGAAATTGTAAATTTTCTTTTATACCGAACTTGGCTAAGAGTTTTAAAGTTCCGACTAATTTGTATATCTTTTAACTACTTGACAAAGATTATGGTTTTTAAATGAGTGTTAAATGAAAATTTGTCATGAAAGTATGCTATTTTTGACACTTAAAACAAAACAATTTGCTTAATCCTATTTAAAAGGATTTTTAGCGATTATTATACATAAATATTCATTAGAGTACAAGGAGATAAGCATTTCTAGAATTAATTAGGCAACAAAAGAATGACATCCATTTTAAATAAATTATTAGTTATGAAAGTCAGTCTTCTAAAAGAAAAGAAAATTGCAGTCAGAGAGGAAGATTGGATATCATTGAATATCTTTTTATCGTAGTTTTTAAGTAATCAACATTCCTTGCAAATATATCATAAATTATTAATGCATGTATAATTTATGTTAATAATTAACATGGATGAAACGTCTATTTTTTTATATGTTAAAGTTGAAATTTTTTCGAAAATATCAAAATTTGAGTCCTAAGAAAGAACTGAAGAGCATATATTTAAGACATTCTCGTTTCGAATTTCGGAATTTCGTTTTGATTGGTAATTTCATAAGTACAGTGTCAAATACACATTTCTGTTTCGTATTCAAAATAATCATTAATTTTGCATTTTATTTGTTTATTGTATCTCACATATTTGACAAATACAGACGAAATGACGAATACAGATTCAAAATATAAAACATATCATATACAAATGATAATAATTGCAGAACCAATGTCACTTATTTACTAATACCATACTAAGTTGGCCAGGACTTTATTCAAATGACAAAATTTCCCATTGGATGGGGAAGATATCCACTAGATTTTTTCACTTTTAGGGATTTTTGTGACCCAAGTTTCCATAAAAACCTTGCACGTATAAAATGTTCAGGAAATATGCATTTTTAAAATCGTCCATGTTTAAAAACTATGTATTTTCTGCAAACAAAAGCAAATTTTTATATAAAAAAATCTATAAAATACATTATTATATGCTTAAAAACAAAAACAATAAAAGAAAAGTACTCTGTATGTTTGAAATAAAAGCAAATAATTAGTTTCTAATAACATTTATTAGTTTCTAATAACATTTTTATATTCAAAATTGCACAATCATTTTAAAATTTATGTTTATTCTGTTCCAAAATATTTGTTTTTATTTTTATGTCTCTAATAAATAGTTTAGATTTTTACTGATGCTATCCTGATATAAATTTTTATTGCATGAGCATTAGCTGATTAATTTCAATTGGAAGTTATGTTTCTAATCAATGACTTTAACATTAAAAATATTTAAAAAAATATGTTTCAGTATGAAATTTCTAATATCGTAAATATCTCCCTAAATATATTGCCAAATTTATTTTGAGACAGTTTCTGTTTTAGGTCTGAAGCAAAACTGGCAAATTCATGGGAATGAAAATCGATATGGTTTGTCTCAAAATGTATTTCCTCGCAAGCTATCATTTGAAAAATCGATAATTATAAAATATCGCAGTAGTGCTGAAAACACAAGACAAATAGAACCTGTCAGTAGAAAAAAAATTCACAACTTTAAAGGAAATAAAAATGAACGTTACTAGTGGCGTTTAACCGTCATTTCAGTTTTGAAACGCTGCCAGCAGTCAGAGAAATTTAGTAGAAGCGAAATAAAAGTGCAAGCACCCAATATAAAAGAGGATCTAAAGTAACTTTGACGTAAAGGATGCAAAGGTTAGACATTTTAAAAATAAACAAAGGATTATTTCTTAAGCATCTGCTTTTTCTGAAGTCTTAAGTAGTTTAATGGTAGAAAATGCTCTTGCATGTTGGATGAATTGCTTTTACTCGCTGTAAAGTTTGATATTTAAACTTCTTATTAATTTTTAAACATTCGATTTACAGAAAAAGCTTTTAATAATTTAAGACTATAATATAAATTTTCGAAGAATATAAAGGACAAAAGCGTAAAAGAGCCGTTTATTTGTTCACAGGGTTAGGATAAGAGCCTTGACTTAACTATTTGATCTCAACTTGATCTGCTAACATTGTTTTAACAAATAACAGCTAAGGAAAATTTCTTTATCATTAAAAAAATAAATTCTTTTTTAAATTATTATGAAAATATTTAAAGGAAACTTTAGATATTAAAGGCAATTGATAAAATAATTATTACTAAGTTATTTTATTCTGTTTATTGAAATGAAAGGTTTAAGCTCTAAGCATCTCGAGAGTAAATTCTGCTAGCTAATTGAACAAAAATTTAAAAATAAATCATGATATATTACATATTATATTCTGCATTTTCACATCGATAAACGATGTCAGTTATTCTAATAATTTGTTAATACATGTTCATTTTACAGTATTTTACCTTAAAGAAAGCATAGAACCAAAAATATTGAAAGGCATGGAAAGTAGTGAGATCTACACAGTAAACAGGGGAATAATTCCCAACCAAAATCTATGATGAAAATTTTATTTCAAATTATTTTTAAAAAATACATATTTTATAATCTTAAGAAATACGAAATGTGTTTTAAATTTTTGTCCAACATTTAAATGCATTTAATTTCCAAAAAAAATATTAAGAAATAATTTATCTCAATATATTAATTGCCATTCATTGCCAACTGAAAAAAAAATTTATAATATGGCACTAAAAATAGTTATGTGTTAATTTTTATGGCAATTTGGTACTATATTATTTTTATATTGGATAATTATGGTTTTGTTTTTCATTTTAAGACTGTTAGTCTTTGATTGAAGACAAAATTAGATTCAGGTTTTTACTTAAAATTGATTTTTTTACAAAATTACCATTAGTAGTTTCATTTGACTAAATATATATTAAAAATAAAATTGTTAATAAAACTCTTTTTTATTAATATAGAATGGTTTTTTTATTTCAAGTTTCTAACGATATTAATATTTTAAATTATTTCCATAAAAACATTTGCACAAAGTCAATACCTCAATACCGGTAACATTTCTTATGCAAACAAACTCCTTTAGCACAAAAATACTGTAAAATTGTTATAAAATTGTAATGAAATTTATTGATTTATTTTCATAAATAAAGACGTTCTTTGCATATTGAATTCCTTTAATAATTGTTTATTGGAGTTACATAAAAAAAATACAAATTAAAAAAAATATTGGCAACAATAATACAATAGCAAATCAAAATTCCTCCAAAAAAACATTCAACTTATGATTTCAAAACATTTCAACATATTCTAAGAAAACGATGAAAAATTTCTTGTTAATAAATAACTATTATACTTTACTTCAGATTTTGAATTATTTTCTCTGCTTAAGTTTCAATTTAATATAGCTAGAATTTTTTTTCAAGGGTGTTATAACTTTACATAGTTTTTAAAAGTGAAATTACTGGGTGCTATTGTTATTATATGTATTTTTAATATATAAATGACACTAATTGGCAGTGAACAATGGTGAAAAAGTTTTAAGTTATATGAAAAAAAAATCCCACAATATATTGGTAGGCTTGTGAAAATTAATATTTGTAATCATTTATGTTGAGGTAAGTTGTCATTAAATTATTCATTCATGGCACTGCAAACACTGATTAATTCCAAAAATATATCACCTTCAATACTATTAGTGATTTAACAATGAACAATTTATTTAATCAATAAGTATATTCATATTTATTTAAAACTAACGCCCTTAGCAGCTTCAAATGCAACAAATAATAATTCAGTATTGAAAAAATTATTACAATACAAATCTATAAAAATATCCATATTATAGAAGTATTATCAGCACTTGCTATTGTGATTGATAACAAACATGATATTCGCAGGGAATAATATTCATATTAAATTTATTAACAGAGAAGAAATGTTGAATATAAACATAGTGTTTTTAAAATATTAATTTTATATTTTAATCAAATATTATATGTGAATGGTAAATAATTGTTTTCATATAGATATTGAATTATTGGATATTGGATGTTTTAACACGAACTTTTTTGTGTAATAGATTGTATACAAGTATATTTTCCTGATGATAAAAATGCAGGATTTTGAAATGATAAGTACCTGCTTGAGACATATTTACTACTTGTCTTTTTAGCGCTTTATTAGTATTTTGTTTGAAACTTCGATGACTTGTCATATCATATAAAGCCATCAAAATATTTCGAAAATAGGCTCAACAAAAAATATATGCACTTTTCAGAACTGACAATTATAATACCCAAAATAAACTACCCTTCAAGAAAAAAAGTATGCCTGTAAGCGAATATAATAACTATGCTAATACCCATACACATCACCCAATTCTATTCAAAACTCTCGGAATTTCATAACGTAAAGTATTCATATATCAAGATTTGTATTA
This sequence comes from Argiope aurantia, assembly GCA_026543865.1. Taxonomy (NCBI): domain Eukaryota; kingdom Metazoa; phylum Arthropoda; class Arachnida; order Araneae; family Araneidae; genus Argiope; species Argiope aurantia. Next base: position 10,617 of record JAPMOR010017266.1, read on the forward strand.
CGCCAACTTCCTTACAAACTCATTATCCGTAACGAAGACGTTCAAAACTAGCTCTTTCGAACAGCTCTGCTGCTTAGAATATGGTTGTGCTCATTAATAAGCTAACAAGGCTCTTCTTGGCTCGTCGCAGAATTTCGGAGCAGCCAAGAAACGCGAATCTCCTGCTACAAGTGGAAGAAGAGAGAGAGAGAGAGAGACATGTGCTGCGCCTGAATTTTCTCGGGGCACACTCGTTAATTTTGGGCATTCTGCACTTAGGCTGGCAGTGGGCATGATTGGGCGACAGCAGAGAATGCGTGAAACGAATGAACTCGCTTGAATTGTTGTAGTGCTGACTGGCATAAATTTCTCCTTTCGCTCAAAAGGATTTATTGCTGAACTAACTTGTGAACGAAAGAATGATGTAAAAGGAGAATTTTTCATAAAATAACTACCATCAATGGATTGGCTAAAACTATGCAACAATTTCGACAAACTACAAAAAATTATAGAATTTGAGAGAGGAAAATTTCTTTAGTTACTGGCCCTATGCACGTAATTGCCAGCAGCATTCCTATGCACAGAGCCATAATTTATTTCGTACACATTAACGAGAGAATGTTTGAATATATCGCATGTACATAGATTAATTTCATGAATTACATATTCATAGATGTGGAATTATATCCCCAAAAGTGTAGTTTTACTGCTTTGAAATACAGACATAAATTGGTCATGGATGGAAATAAAGCGAAATTAATACGCTTAACTGAATTGTTATATTGTAGAAAGACAAACAAATTGGGGTTTTTTAATGAAAAATATATAATTTATGTAAAAATATATTAAAATGTAATAACGTTTCTCACAAATATTCATGAGTGTTTAAATTATGATAAAAAATAGTGTTTTTTGATAAAATATAACCATTACTTGTTAAAAAACATTCAATAATTCTGACAGGTTATAAAACGGTCCGGTATTTTAAGTGAGGATATATGTTTTATTTTAAATATAATTAATCATAGTTAAATAATTAAAATTTAAAAACAATAATTAAAAATTAACTAAAATG
>JAPMOR010017283.1:0-24669 GCA_026543865.1 Argiope aurantia
TTAATCAAATAAAATATTTTTCTCTAATAAATTGTATTAATCAAATAAAATTATTTTGTTCTCTAATAAATTATTTTAATCAAAAAATTTGCTGTGTCTCGATATGAAATTATGCCAGTTTTCATAATATTGGTCGGTTTCTCAGATTCCATAATTCATTTAAACAGAGGTTTCTCTGAATCATTGAATGTTTCACATGATATGCATAAAAATTGAAATATATTTCTTCTAATACCTTTCTAAACAGTTAATTTCTCAAGTATTTTACTTTAATTTAGAGATCAGATTAAAATGTCGGTTACGAGTTTATATTCCTAAAATAATATTATGTTATTTTTAGTTTATTTATAAATTTCATATTATTTAAAAATAAATAAATGTAATTTCTTATTAAAATTTGGGGAAATGAATATATTTAAATCAATATAATATTTAATGTCGAATTTCTAAACCAATGTCTTTTTACCAAAATACGTTTGGTAAAATTTTATATTAAATAATTTTATTGACTAACGTATGTAAAACGTGTAAGCTGAGGTCTTGTTTTTGGATTTAAATATTAATTTTTTAACAGGGTTCCACTTTTTTAAATGTGTAAATTCATCATTCTAAGCAGTCATTTTATGCGTTTATAAGGCTTATGGTTAATTCAATCTCCAGTTTACGGCAGTGCTTTGTAAAGTGCTAAGTAACCCTTACGGTTGTCCAACTTTTACGTATTCAATTACTAACAAATCACTCAGCGAATCACAAGACTAGAAGGGATCTCATTACATTTGGAATTATTCCAATTAATTATTTTAAAACAAAATATTCACCACAATGATATTTCCGAGGTTTTAAAGAAGTAATTATAAAATGGAAATTTATATCTGAAGATCAAAATATATGTGCTTGACCAGAACAATACATCTAAAATATAATAATAATTTTTTAACTCTTTTTAATATAAGCTGCCTAATATTTAAATTTCGTAAATAATTACTACTAAATGTTATATATTAGGGCATAAAGTTCCGAACCAAAATGAATTAAAGTAAAAATAATTTTATAACACGATACAAATTTTAACTAGTTAAAATAATGGAAAATACTGCTGCCAATTTGATAAACAATTAAAATAATATATGGAAGTAAAGATTGTTTATGAGCATTAGTATAAGATATAATAAATATTGCATTTAGTGTTTTAGAATTTCTTTTTAATAGAATTGTATTTTGAATTGAAATTTTAGTAGAAAAGTATTTGTAATTTGGAAATTTACAAATACTTTTTTCTCCCCTCAAAATAAAATAAGGGGAAAAATTAAAATATCTTCTTTATTTATTTCCTAAATATTTTTAAAATTTATTATGTAACTCATTTTAAAATAGCTCCATCTTATTATATTAATTGACTAAAATAGTTTTACTTATAGAGCTTATCTAATCATGACTCTCCAGCGTTTCACACATTATGGTTGTGTGTATTGGCTTTTCTTTCTTTTTTTTTAAATTTAATAAATCTAGATTGATCATTTCTGCTTAGTAGGATAAAGAATTTCTTGAATTCAACTTAAAAATAAGTTATAACCATAATCCGCTGAAATATTCATAATAAAACTATTAGTCTTTTTTTTAAATCTCAGATCCATATCACATAGAATATTACAAACTAATTTAGTATTTCCATATGCAAAAAGAATCATCGCAGAACGTTTTATGAAACATTAACTAGTAAACAAATTCCTTCTCATTTTAGTAACATCTGGAATTCAGCCAAATTAGTGTAATAAATACCTTTTAACCCGCAACCATATTTTCTTTTAATGTGTTACTATGCTGATGTCAGAAAGCTAAATTCAGCATAGTGTCTGGTGGTTTTATATCTTCTTATATATATGAAAGCGATTTTTTTTCATAATACCACCCCAGCATTGTTGTCGTAGTCCTGAATAAGGAATGTGCTTTTCCACAAGAAAGAGCTTTAATTCTAAGCTTTAATGATGTCACTTAGAGTATAAACAAGCTTCATATGTTTAGTTTTTTTAAAAAAAAGTGTGTGTCTAATGTAAGCAATATTTTATTTTTTACTTAAAATTTTGTCAGACATACTTTAAAAAGTGGAGTTTTTTCTTTGTATAAAAATACGAAACTTTATTTGCTTTAAAGAATAAAGGGAAAAAAATTTAGTGAATTTTATATTCTTAAGTTTTTAAATGACCTAATATTAATAGAAGTCCCTCCTTTCCTCTCAATTTTAAATTTTATCAAACTTAAATAGGGATTATACGTTTTGTAGATTAAGAAATATAGCTGCATTTTGGATATATTACTACATATGGTTGCAACTATTAGTTTTTTCAGCATTTTGCATTAAACCCTTACTTTTATTTTTAAAAAATCCATTTTTGAGACTTTTTTCATTTCTAGCATCTACTAATCAATGTAAAAATAGCTTATTACAAGTTATTATATTTAACAAAATTTTTGATTTGTATATGAATTAATACATATAATTTTTAGTTTAATAAGAGCTTTTGAAATAAAATTTTTGGATTAGTTTATAGAACAAGTAAATTGAAGGTGTAAAAGAACTACTAACTTCCTTCTGCCATGCCCTGATTTATTAGTAGAATTTTTTTTGTGATTTTGGTCTAGATATTACACTACTTATTCTTTTGAATTTCAAACGTATCGTGTAATGATTCTTATTTTTCTCTAATAAAATTTCAAAATGTTTTACTTTACTGTACTGAAGTGTAAAGAGTAGAATCTTGGTGTATAAAAATAGAAAAGAAATAGTTAGTATTTCTATTTGTCCACTTAGTTTATATTTTATTTGTCGATTAATTAGAAAGAAATATTAAATCCAATTTCTTCATTAAAAAGCCATATTAAACTAATGTTATATATTATATTTATCTGTAATAGGAAGCATAAAACTATACTTTTATGAAAAAAAAGTGTAATTTTTTCACAACTTGACAGAATAAGAGTATATTTAATTCCTTTATGATATATTTTAATTTTAAAATATATCATCCTCTTTCCGTTGGATAATAATAAGGCGGAAATAATCCGCCGCTTTTGCATAAAAATCTAATGATTATTGCTTTTGAAATTATTTTTATAACATTTGGGGACATTATAATTGTATAATACTTTTTTCAATAATTAAGTAAATTAAAAATTATGACAATAACACATTTCGTAATTTATTAAATTTTCAGAAGTTACAAAAACTTTGAATAACCACATATAATTCCAAATTATATACAAATAATAATTTTAATGATTATTGCCTATTTTATAGAATATTGAATATTAAATATATTTTTGATAGCAATATATTAATTCAATGACTGACAAAAGTAATTGAAATAAACTACAAGAGGAGTAGCTAAATATATTTGAAATATTTTCAATAGTGAATAAAATTTGTATTCTAAAATTGTGTCAATAATTCATGAGTGAACAGCAGATATCTATCTAGTTAAAAAAAAATCTCCCAAAATACTTTTACTCTTAAAATACTTGATTTAAGTCATTTCACTTTCCAAACAGAAAGCAGAAAATTGTAGAAGATGTATGAAAAAAATCAGTAGTATTATCCTGTTTCACCAGAAATCATTTGAAAATATCTTCTTCAATACTTTGAAGTAATTGACTCTAGAAAATTAATGTAAAAATACACTTGATTGTAAAGAAAATAAATTGATCTTGAAACAATCCACAATTTTAAGTCATTTACAGAAAAAGTAATACTCTTCCTAATATTCCATAAAAGATTACTTAATATAAAAGATACAATGTCAGTATATATTTTCAAATAGCTTGTTTTATTTAATATTTAAAATTTCCTATTTCATTTCTTGATTTTGCTATCTTTGTTATCTCTTAAATAAAAAGACATACTAATTATGTAATTATATCTGTTTTGTGAATTAGGGAAATACTGAATTATATGGGTTTCGGAAACTTTCTTGATTTCTTCTGTCTTCAAATTCTAAATCAGATGAAAATTTTTTTTCTCGTTTACTTGAGGATTTTTAGGGGTTGTTTTTTGAGTAAAAATGCAGATAGATAAACTGAATAATAAAGATAAAGAAAGAGAATGTTTCTATGTTTTAATGGGGCTAAAGTAAACCTGGTCTTTATTTTCTAAAATCGACGAGGAGTGAAAATTCAAAATCATTACGAAATATTATAATGATTAATAGGCAGATTAAAAAAATCATTAAATTCAATTTTTGAACATGTTTTTCCAATCTTTATTCAAGAGTTTATAATTAATATTTTTTAATGCTGGATGATCATATGATACATTACATATTTTAGTGCCTTAATATGGGGTTTTGCAATATATTTGTTTTATCACAAATTTAATCAAAATCATATATATTATCTAATTCTTATGGTGATTAATAGTATGGTGATAAATAGGAAGATTTAAAAAAATCATTAAATTCAATTTTTGAACATGTTTTTCCAATCTTTTTTCAAGAATTTATAATTAATATTTTTAATGCTGAATGATCATATGATGCATTACATATTTTATGAATTTCTAGTTTCTTAATGTGGGATTTTGCATATATTTTTTTTATCAAAAAAAGTAACCAAAATAATATTTACGACCTAGAGATATATTTCTTTACTTAATGTAAAATTTGCATATTTATTGCAATCTAATTCATATCCAGTCAGATTAAAGAATTATAAATATGCTTGGATGTTAGTTTTCTGCACAGATTGCTTGATACTGAGAAATTGAATTTGGTGTAAATGTATTTTGGATGGTAATACCTTATTCGCTGTGATATTTACTTGGGGTTTAGATAGTAATTTGAATTAATTAAAAAATAAGAAAAATTATGGCTATTTTATTAAAAAAACACTGTTGTGCAATTAGGACTTTTCAATGTTTTCAATTTAAAAAAGTGTGTTTTTTAATGTTGTCAACTAAGTTATCGCATAATTTTTTTCACCACTGCAATTTTAAAAAAAATAGCAAAATTTATAATTGTTGAAATAAACTTTAAAGCGTTTTCAATGATTCATTAAATACTAATCATACGAATTTCTTCTGCTGAAATTCGGGAAGAATTTTATTATCTATGTTAAGTTCAGAGAGAGAAAGAGATTAAAAAGAGGAAAGGAAAAGTTACAAATCGCGAAAATCGGAAGGTGTAATATCCAGAAAATTACATTGATGAGAAACCGCTATGACATCAAGACTTCACTTTATTGAGAAGGCTCACGTGATAAATAACAGAACAGTATTTATTGAACTAAAATTTTCTAATGTCTATTCTAATTTGGTACTTAAAATTACTTTTCAAAAGAGCCATATCTATTAAGTTGTGCATATGTCATTTAATTAAAATTAAAAAAAAGAAACATATATCCATAAAGATAGTATGACTGATTTTTCATGAAATCTTAATCATTTCATATATAATAGGAAATTAAACTACTAAATCGTAACATAAAAATAATATTTTAATACTTCTGAAGGATAGCTCAAAATGTACTGTGAAGCTAAATTCGGGAGTTGCGTACATCCATTAAACATAATTTCTATTAAATTGTGTATCATGAAACTGGCGATTTTGATTCTTAAAAAAAAAAAAAAAAATAGAGCCGCAGATTTTATCTCATAGAAATTCTCGCATTGTTTTGAAGAACAAATGAATTTAACAAGCTATAGTTTCATAGTAATTCAAAATTATTCTTCCAATCCACTTGTCATTGATTTCACTTCCAGGATTTTAAGAACAAAGAAAAATTTTACTTCAACTTCATCAAGAACCCAAACACGGCGACTCTTCTTCCAATTCCTTACCAATCCCCTGAATTCTACCAAAACGGGACTTCTTCATTTTTAAATGGAAATGAAATAGAAACTTCAATCTAGTTAATAATCTCAAAAGAAATCAAGAAAAAAATTCTGCAGCACTCATCATTAAGCGTTTCTTGGAATTCAAGAAACAAATAATACACGGTTCTGTAGTGGTTCGTTTACTAACGGCAGTAACGATAAATGAAAGGGAATATCCTAAAAAGACGGATAAAAAATGCCGTTGGTGACTATTATTTCAGCAGCATTTGGTTTCGGAGTATTGGAAATTGCAGCATTTCAATCAAAGTAGCCCGAAACAAGTTGTTGAACTCCAGTATGGTTGTCTTCATTTTCCTTTTCGGTTGCAATCAAGTACTTATTTGATGGTTATTTCTTGTTATATTTGCTATTATTTTTAAAGATATTTTTTTAAAGTTCAGTAAAATAATGAACCGTAGAATTCCATAGCATATTTCATTTCTTTTATCCATGTCTCTGGAAACTCTTTTCTTAACACCATTTTTTATTTTAAATTTCAGTACTACTTTAGTTTTAGTTTAGTTTAGTTAGGTTAATGTCCTGTTTTGAATGAAGGAAGATGTATTTTGTTGTATTAATATCCCATTTCGAAGAGAATGAAAAAGGAGAAATGTTCTCTTATGAAGAACTAATTTAAATTCAGTTCAATGTAATAATATAATTAAAATACAGTTTTGAAAGGAAGGAACAAAGTCCTTTTGATGTAGACTTCGAGATTTTGAATCCTAGTGAAAAGAATGAAGTGGTTAATGAGCTTGCAACCCCATCTTCAACTCTACGATTTCACAACACACCAGCAGATAGTCTCTTAATCTAGAAAGTAAGATTTAATCCACACAAGGCAAATATGTGCAATGGATATTTAATGGGTCGAGTTATAAACACCATTCCGGATTGGTAATCGAAACCTTTATAATAGCCCTAGAAATTATTTTGTATTATTGCAATAATGTTTAAAATTACTTACCGAAGACGACATTTTATTGAAAATGAATAAATGAAGTCCTCCACACTTCTGAATTTAGAAAAAAAGATTAAATTATTTTTTCGCCCTATAGATACGACAGAAAGACATGGTAATATGCAACTAAATAAAAACTAGTGCTCGTCTAAAAGGATGGAAATATGAAAGACAGTAACCTTTCATACGAGATTCAAAATTGACTCTCGCAGATTGAACTATAATTTTTAGGAATTAACTTCTTATGCATTTAATTAAATATATATCTACATACTGTTATAATACATACTACATACAGATGTAATTAAAAACCTGAAGAGATTTGAACATTTTGATAAAAATATTATGGTTATGATAATTTCTTATTTTTATTTACACAATTGATAAATTTCATTCTAAGATATTATGTGATAAAAATTTTATTTGCTTTTGGGTGTTTCCCATGTTTAAAATAGTTATTCTTTGTGAACATACTTGCTTATTGAAATCTAAAGCATTTGTATTTAAATACTTTTTTTATATTTTAAATTTCGTAAGATGATGATAAAAGCTTATTTTTTCTGTAATTGCGGTATAGGAAAATTCGTACTCTGATGACATACGTTGTGGTGATGCATGCATCAACTACTTGAATATATGCTGCGTTATATGCATAACAATTGCATGCATTCAATTCAAATGATCAACAAATTCCTTCTTTCGCATTTTTCAGTCTGATTTATGAAGAGGAAATAAAAGCTTTTCCATGAAAAGCTGTTTTACTTATAAGTTCGTGCTCTTATAAAGAAGGAACTGTTCTTTGCTTGGTTTCATGTCATGTTCTTTCTACACTTTCCCTTCCTTGTTTCTAATAAGGCAAATTGTAACCTGTATTCCTTAATAATGCATTTTAGTCTGTTATCTTTCCATCGTGATAAGATTTGGCGATAAACTTTCTACTTTTTTTCCTCGTTATAAGAAATAGTATATAACATATGATATTCGAAATCAATACTTTATCGAAATTTGGATATATTGGAAATTAGATTCGTTGCACTTCATCGTTATCAAGATTCTATATTTTCAAGATTTTACTTCGGGGATTAAAATCTGCATCCATAAAGTGTTTATACTAATCAGGCTTTTAAAATTTATAGAAATAAGAAAAATTAATTATTTTAGAAGTTTGATCTCTTTTTAAAATTATAAATGCAACTATTGTTTCTGTTTGTTTCTTATTAAGTAAATACTCATTTACCTGTGTTTCACTAATATTATAAAGTTTTTTTTTGAATTTTAGTTTCAAATAATTCTAAAACATTCAGCTTGTTCAGGTTATAAAAAGTTTTCAAACAATTTTGGAAACTCCAACCGAAGTAAAACTAGCCATCTCGTTTTGCGTAGTTAAATTTTATTACAATGTAATATAATTCGGGAGCATATTTCATGCTACTGAATATCATTTAGAGAAACCAATATTTTTGCTTCCAAATATTTCAGTATTAAATAAAGTATTTTATTTAATATAAAAATTGTCGAATCTACGTACAAATCGAAATACCAAGGATAAGTTAATGGCCAGGGACGCTAGCTGTCTCTTATCTCAAATGCATTAAGATAGTGACCAGATAGTACATAATTGACATATCCTTCCGCAGGTGAATTCGAAATGATGGAGAAAGGGTTTCCCATTATCTAACTAACTACGCCCATCTGGGGTAACTTGGCCTCAGAATAACCGTTCTGCACCAAGTTTAAGTCAGGTGACCATGAAACTCAAATATCTTTGAAACTTCTAGAAGATAGTCTGCCTCTATGATTTTCCGTTAGCCAAAACGCAGTTAAATGGGGTGATACATTATAGTTTTGATAATGTATCATTATAAAACCGATAATTCTTGCAGCTCATAATTTATCATTTAAATGCAGATAACATAACGGAAGAACGATATACTGATCTTTTTTTATAGTTAAGTAATGTACATAATCGAATCAAAATAAAGATATATGTTTTTCCCAAATTGACATTTTAGTCATATGTCAAAGTGAAAATATTAGTTTTCGTATTTTTAAAATTGCAGCACCTAAGAAAAATTATGTAGTGCCAGTATATAATTTTAAGAGTTTACAGATATTGCATTTTAGGAAAGAAGTTTCGGCAATTGAAAACTGTTGAAATAATATGTATGTTCTTATTTTATACTTATTCTGTTCTGTCTATACTAAAAGTTGATATATTTTTTAGCAAAGCAAAATATGTTAAATATGATTTCGAAACTCAATTGTATTCATAAAAGAAAAATCCTGACATATCCTTTTCATAAACCATAATCTCTGAAGATATTTACTTTATGTCAGATTAAAATAACTTCAGCATTAATTAACAATTAATAATATTTCGTGCAATCCATATGGACATCTGAAACATTTTTCTGAATAAAAGAAAAATCTAAAAAGTTGTATCTAGAAAATCTAGAAAGTAATAACTTAAATATCCACCTTTTGTTTCTTAGAATATATTTTCTAACCTTTATATCGATTTATAAGGTTACATATAAAATGGGTAGAAAATTATGTTGCAAGAATTGTTTGATTTTCGTTAGTTGTAGGAATCTAACCTATGTTTGATTTTAAAGCAGTTTTAGATATAATGTAGGTCCCATATGGTTTGGTTTGGTTTGGTTATATTAACGTCCCGTTTGAAGCAACACTAGGGCTATTTTGGGACGGACCTCGTAATTTTGAACCACGGTCAGATGACGAGGACGACACCTGAGCTGGCACCCCCCTCTCCCCACCACACCACACCACACCAGCGGGAGGACGTTTGGTCATGACGGATTTAACGTGCAACTGACCCCCTTACACGACGGTTCTTCGGTGGAATCGGGTCACGAACCTGAAACCCTCCGGTTCCGAAGCCGAGACCTTACCACCAGGTCACCACGGCCCAGGTCCCATATGAATAATAGAGGATGTATGTCTTAGGAAACTAGAATCAAATGGTAAGAAGTAAGTTACAAAGTTTATTGAGTAACTATCTTAAAAGATAGTAGAAGAATTAAATAATGTGGAAATGTATGAAATCTGTAAGTTCAAACAGAAGCAAAATTTATTATCATATATTTAAAAGTATTTTATTAATCAAAACGTTTGCACTTTAATCTTTTAAAAATGTTTCTTCACATTTGCTTAGTATCATATGTCAAAACATTATATTTATTCAAATTCACAAAAATAATTAAAGCCTGGAAGATACGCTTTTTTCTTTAGAGTTCACAGTAAGATAAATTAGAGGAAAGCTATAAGAAGTGCTTGCTAAATGTTGAATATAGATATTATATGCCCCCAATATAGCAATTGTTAATTAATCAGATAGTAGAATAGTGCAATGAGTATAAGTATGTAATCGTTGCTTAATAAATATATTCATTTAATGGTCTTTGAAAAATGTCTACTAACGAATGTCATAGAATCGTGAAATTTTTAACAGATATATGGAATCTTAACAGGACATTCACAATGTAATTAAATGGGAAAAAACTATTAATTTTACATATATTTTTTGTTCTTTCAACAATGCATTTAAGAATATGCTTATCTATATTTTAATTAAATAAAATTTAATAATTTAAGCTTTTAAATGAAATAATAATAAATTAATAAGTTAAACATTTAAATGAAAAAAATATACAAATAAATATTTTGAGAATCAGAGAAACATACGTTTATTGGTATAGCATCATCTATGTATCATGATGTATGCATCTGCGGTCATAGATACATTCTTATTTTCCCCTCAATAAAAAGAAAGAAACAAGGCTCATAAATCTAAAGATTCGGTGACTTTTCGGTTTTACTTTATTAATTGTTTTGGTGATTTCATTCATGTCATTCATTACATTACTCATGATATTTCGTAATGCGAAGTCGTATTTTCTGAAAATTTCATTTAACAATGTTCTTCATTATTGTTAACTCAATTTAAGGAAAGTGCCTTTCCCTTCATGCTCTAAATTAGAATTATATATATTTTTCAAAAAAATGTCAGATTGGATTTATACCAACATTATGCCATTGTATGAATATTCTCAGTTGCTGAGTACAATACAATTTCTACATTTGAAACGATTATACATTCTTCAGTTTTCATCTGATAAAACGTCAAAACGTTTCCACTTTGACTCTTGAAATAACTTACATGAATTTACAAAACGGAACACTTAAGCGAATTTCAAACACAAAACAAATAATAGAAGGTATATAGAGTGCTTGGGATACCAGAACCTAGAAATAGAATGATACTCGATTAGAAATAGAGTGGATTAGAAATTAGATTAGAAATAGAACCTAGAAATAGAATGATACTTGGGATACCAGAACCTAATTTAGAAATTTCTCCTAAATGGTACTCGAATAATTCCTTGAAGATGATTACAAAACGTGTTTTATTGAATGACTACAGCTGTGACATCATTTCAAGCCTTGTTTGATTAGCTTTGTTTGCATGCTTGTTTATTTCGCTCTCTTCTTTTGTCATCTATTAGTAAACGGCTAAGAAACACTGAAATGTTTAAAATCAAGGATTCGCTTGCATTATTTTTTACTTTCTGTTAGGTATCGGGCCTATGAGTGTGCTTATATGCTATGTTTAAAATAATTTCTATTACTTAACTTAATTGTTGTTCTATTAAATATGTTATTTTTAAAAACGCATATTTTTATCCTCTGTTGTCTACATCTCTTCAGCAAGGAAAACCCCTTCAGAATAAATGGTGTTTAGTGTTTGGATGTTATATGAATGGTGATATTGGAATTTAGCAAAGACCTTATGTATCCTCATCACTCCAGATGCATTGTCCAGATCATAGAGGAAAGAAAAATAAAATGTTTCATTGGTGAGACCCCGGCATGAGCTCTAAGATTCTAAAAAAACTATGTTCAGCGTGTTTGAAAGATAGTGGATGTCTACAAAATTCAAGTATATTCCTTTCTTCTGGAGAGAAGGAAAATAAATATTGAAACTCTTCCTTTATTTCTACACCTGGATTTTACATCTTGGATGAGGAAGGAAAATTATGGAAAGAAGGGAAAGCAATATTGAAATCAATTCTCTATTTCCATATCTAATTTCACATCTAGGATGAAGAAGGAAAAGAACGGAGAGGAAAATAAAGATTGAAATCTCTATTCTATTTCCACATCCGTTTCATATCTAGTATGTGGAAGGAAAAAGATGCAGAGAAGGAAAAAAAATATTGAAATCCCTTCTCTATTTCTAATTTCACATCTAGGATGAAGAAGGAAAAGAACTGATAGATGGAAAATCAAGATTGAAATCTCTACTCTATTTCCACATCCGTTTTTATATCTAGGATGAGAAGGGAAAAGAATGAAGAGAATGAAGAGAAGGAAAAGAAATATTTAAATCCCTTCTCTATTTCCATATCTAGAATAAATATGGGAAAGAATGAAGCTAATAATATTTTTCAGCACCATACCACATTCTTACGTTAAGTCATATCACACTGATTGTTGGTATGCCAATCTGGGAATCACTTTTCAACTCCTAACTTTAATAGAATCGCAGCTATTTGGCTATTTACTTTTGATATTAAAAAGTCGCTGTGAAGAAGAAATAAGTGACCTTATATCATGACCAGATATTCTCAACATTAAGTCCCATTCTCATTTATTCGAATGATCTTTTTGCAAAATCATCCGAAAATTGGAATTTTTGCTCTCACTATATTTTTTAGAATAATCACTGAATTCATATAAAAAATAGAATTGGAGGTTAAAAAGCATATAAAATTGCCTTCAATAATGTTTACAAATTAAAATTTTAACTCAAAGACGAATTTAAAATAATATACAGCATTACTTAATTACATTTGAATTTAAGAAAATCTTTTATAAAAACCTAAATGAAAATCGTAAAAAGTAATTAAAACTGTTCCACTGCTTCAGTTATAAGAATTATTAAATCTTATCTAATTGAACCTGTGAAATCATAGCCAGAAAACGTGTTTTTCACTGTCTCATGCAGGGACTTATCAACCCTAGTTAAAACACTTTCAAGTGCTGTCAGCTTCACCAAGTTACAACTAAACTACAAAACTTTCTAGGATTTCCTCCCTTTTACTTAAAAATCGTTTCTATCAAATTATCAACTAAATATGTTTATTCTATCTTTCTTTTTCCATAATAACATACACATAACCAAATATTTATAAATAATTTTAATTCAAATTTCGCTTTAAAGAATGCTCAGTATTTATTATCTATGTAAATATTCCTGCAACAATGCAAATTTTATATATATTATTTATCAATTAATCACAAATGAATCTTGTGTTAAATTTGGAAAAATGAAATGATAAAAAGAATTTAATTCATGAAGCATCGTGAATAATTAATTACATACAATTAATTTAATATTACTCAACATTTATCTCTAAAAAATCGTGTAGAATCTTCTTTTGATGAGAATACTAAAACACAAAGCATTTTATAAGATGTTCCAGAAACATTACTCATTAAAATGCATCGTTAAACCTTAAGCCATTAAGGTCTCTAATTTCAATGTTTGAATTTGTAAAATTTGGAGATAGGAAAAATGAAATGACATTTTAAATTCATTATATATTTATATAAAAAGTTTTCATCCCTCTTTATAGAAAGTACATTAATTCAAGTTAAAATGTAGCTCATTAAATATAAGTCCATGAAGTCATTACGCGTTTCCATATTACGTTGCAATAAAAATTATTACACAAAGAGTATAAGTATTAATCCTATTCAGAAGTACAAAATAACCGTATATAAACCTTGTGTCTTTTTATCTCTAAAACTTATCAATGGTAAAAAGGCAATCGTAAAAGTTCCGAACAAATGGTTCCTTTAATTGCAAGATATTATTCAAGTTACCGCATTATTTCTTTGAAAAATACAAGAGATTTAAGAAAAAATATTTAAGTTAATTTTATTCACCGTATTCGAAAAATTAAATAGATGTTTTCAGGGAACCGAATGCAAATATTAGTTTCTTTTTATTAAAAAGTATTAAATCTGATTTGCATTAAAAGCGGAATATTTGGTAAATAATTATGTGATAGTTTGAATTCGTTTTGTATATGTGAAAGGAAGGTTGTTGTCTCATATTGTCTCCTCGATATTCTATTCTACTATTTCTCTGAAGATTTTGCATTTGATACAAAAGAATGTGAAAAATGTGTAGAATTTTATAATCTTATTTGTCCAAAATGTGTAACAAGCTGTAAGCATTTCTAATTCCGTGTTTTGAATAAAACGTTTTTTCTTCGCTAAGTGCAGTAAGGTGTTAATTTCTATAACATCGATATTAAGGTTACATGAGAAAGGCATAATAATATTTGTAAATCATATATTTGCATATTTTGATAAAATTCATTTTGTTCCAGCAATGTGTGGTATGGTTTGAGTGTCGATGATTCAATACATGTTATCCAGCTATACTATTCGAAACAAATGCCTGTATTTATCTGAAAAAAAGATATAATGCTAAATGACAAAAATGCATGAGCCTAACATATTCTTTAAATTATTCCAGGAAATTTATTGCCAGGAATTGCTTCCCAACGCAATGAATTTCCTAGTAAGGAATATAGCATTACAAATAACCAATTGGTGCAAATTTGGCAATAGAAAAGAAACTTCCTGAAACTACTCGAATTGTAATGATGCAGAGCTTTGAATCTAAGTCACGATATCTGTCTAGAAGAGCATTTGCACTGATTCTAAAAACTATTAAAGAAAAGGAGAGATGAAGTTAAATGCCAGTATTGAATTAGATTGGAATGATTGACGAATCGAGAATTATAAGATGAACGAAATCTCTGCTCTGTGAGTTCTGCCTGATTGTTTGGTATTATTGCATGATTCATTGCTTAGTTATTGCTTGTGTGTCACTGCTTCCGCCAAGTCTATTCTTTTGTACGCTTCGACTATGTTTTGTTAATAGGAATTTATGCTTTTATTTAGAATAAAGTGTCACTGTTTGTCACTGAGACTGTTGTACTATTTTTATCATATATCAAATGGACAAAGTTTGGATTATTTGCGTAACAATACGAAGCGCAATTTTACTATTTACTCCGCTATCTTGAATGCTTTAGAAACACTTTTTAACTTATACGGTCGCATTCATTTTATTTAATCATATTATGTTTACTTTGGGTTTATTATGAAAGAGTGTTTTTGGCGAAGCTTTTGGTTGAGTACAGAGTCATGTAGGCATTTCTAGAAATGAAATGGTAGATTTAAAAGGAAAATCAGCAGTTTTTCCTCTAATTTTCTTACTTCGATTTTGAGAATTTTTTCGCCAAATACATTTTTTTCTTCTTGGCTATTGGTTTTGGATTTGCAGATCCAAATAAACAATATTCAGTCAATCCTGCTGTTGGATTGAAGTCTATTCTCCCAGTGCTTTTAGTCGTTATCAGATTGACTTGCCTCTTTATAGATCGTATTTGCTACATTCCCAAGTATCTCATTTTTATCGAGACCGTAAGAATGTGAGGAATTTTAGTATGAATCATATTTTTGCTGAATGTCCTATTCTTAATTCACATCGTATTTGCTTTTTATTAATTCTGAGACACTTATTCTGCATTACTTGGTGGTAGAGGAATACCACCCTAATATTGTTAACTTTTTGAAAATTATTCGAATTATAATTTTATTTAGTACTTTTGTCCTCTATTTTCTTTTTGTTTTCAACATTTGTGTATCATTGTTCTTGAATTTTGCATGTGTTTCATCGTCATCTCGCTTCCATATACTGACATTTTTTTAACTTTCAACATTTAATATTGTGTTTTATATTTTCTAAGTTTTATATATTCAATCTCTTTACATATTTTAGTAGGATTACTAGATTTATTATCAGCTTTATATTTAACCATTTATTTGGAGCAGCATATCTATAATGGTTTTTGTGTCCGTAACCATCTCAATCGCAACCAGGCAACCGTAACAAAATGAACATATCGAGTCAAAGGTTATAAATCTACTGATTTTTATTACAAATTGTTCAACAACATATAGGCTATAAAATGATTATAACAGAATGAATACACACACACACACACACACACACACACACACACACACACACACACATATATATATATATATATACTATCCGCCTTTGGCGACCAGCCGGTTCGCCAGTATTAACGTTAGCTACAATTTTCAATTAAATATTTTAAGTAACTGGTCTATTAATAGATTCTAAAACAAAAACATTTTTAATCTTCAAATTTTTATAGTCATACCAAGCTTATACTGTTATTTAGATCGTTTCGTTCAATTTACTCTATGTATATTGCTAATTTGTTGTCATTTCAGGTAAAACTTCAACTTTAATTTAAAATGGAAATGATGAAATTGCAATCAATATAAAGATATTTTTTAATAAAACCAATCGTTTTATTTTATTTATCATCTTTATTGTTATTTATTTATTATTATTATTATTGAATATGAGTATTGCAAACAGAACGCTTGGTATTTCGGTCTTATGTGAACTACAAAATATTTTTCATAATTTATGTAATATCTCAAAGAATAATGCAACAAAAACTTCCCAGATTCAGCATAAAATTCAGTTTTTAGTTTTGCTTTCAAAAGGATTGAAATGAAATCAATAATAATATTTTGTTCCGCCCTATAAACATATTTCAAAAATTATGAAATCTAAATTTAATGCAGTAAGGTATATTCTGAGCAATATTCTGGACACACCATATTTGAAATAAATGAATGAATATTTTTTATTTTCCACGATTAACTAAGACTTATTTATGAAGTTTTAAATGTTAAAAATTTAGAAAAACTCACCATTTTCATAATCTTAGGCCAATTAATCTTGAGAAACCTGCGCGCTTCTTGGCGTATTTTCTTTGAAACGATCGATGAAAAATCTAAAATTATCCTTTTTTTATTGAATAGTGATATTGAAATCTTCATAAGTCTGTCAGTTTAAGTGATTGATTTATTGATTGGAGATGAACTCTTTTTATTTAAAATATTAGTGTTTCAAGAACATTTTGTTAATCGTTATTTCCACAGCAGAAGATTTATGTAAAATCAAAAATTCGTTGTTTATTAGAGCATTTATTGAATCAAGTTATACATAAAATATAATCATTTTCCATTTAGACCATTTTAGCAGATTAGCTTCTTACGAAAGGTTTACAAATTAGCTGTGTGGCCCTGATTTGAATGGATATCCTGTTCATATTAAACAAAACTTGCCTTAAAATAAAACTGATTTATTAGAGAGTGTAAAAGATCATAAAATAATTTTTCTTGAATTTATTTTTTGGAAAAAAATAATATTTCATATTTGTTTCATTTCCTACAGACACGTGCCGAAAATTATATTTTTGCAGATTTCATTTCCAAAAAGATTTAATTTATTTTTAATTGGAGCTTTAATCAATGTGATGGCAGCACTTTGAAAAAAGCTAATTTTTTCCCATGAATGTGAAACGTGCTCGTGCAGTTTAAATTTTATTTTTATTTTGTACGAAAAAAAATGTTGAAAAATATAGTTAAAATATTTATCTAAAAATTCATTTAAAAAAGAAATTTAATTTTAAGGTTAAAACATTGGTATCATTTAAAAGATAAATTTTTGATCTTTCACTGCATGCAAAAATCCTTTTTGTGCGGTAATATTTTCGGAAGTTATAGCAGAAACACGCCAAAATTTCGCTAACTTTTTAAATAAATAAAATTCTAATTAAAAATCCGAAAAAATAACCCCAAAGTGCACATTCCCGACCTCCAAGTACACAAATATATATATATATATATATATATTTCTTTAATGATAATCTTAAATTCCGTAATGAAATTTCTGTCAAATTCTATTTTTATAAGCTCAGATAAGACCACCATATATGCAATTAGAATATTTAGCATTCAATTGCGAATATATTTTTAGATATTTTTAATCAGCTGTTAACTTTAAAAGATTTTTTAAGGACGGCCGAACCGTATTTTAAGAAATAAATAAATGCTCTAATATTTTGATTAAAATTTGAATGATGTTGGAGAAATTAATGCGGCTATTTCCATAAAGAATAATAATCATGTAGATGGAGAAGTGTCACTAAATATTGAAAAAATTGCTGCTCATATTTTTTCCTTTTTATAATTAAAATAGATTTAAAATCTTAAGAGCTGCTATATTCTATATATTTTAGCTTCAAATTCAAATTCCACTACTGTGATATATTAATAAGCGAAAATATAATTTAATAAAATACAATGACTAATTGCAGCTAAATAATGAGGAAGTATAACAATAAATCCTTCAAAATATTTAAGCTAAATGATATGTGGGGTGATTTAATTTTTAATTATAGAAATAAATTTTGTGTGAGGTATCGACAATCCCATAAGTGGTGAAACTGAAAAAAAATGTCGAATGAATTAATATTTAAATAATTTATTAATTGCATAATATAATATTGACAAGTTATTGGCGATAGAAGTTCAAAATATCGATGATTGAAAATAGTTTTACTCATGAATCTAAACAAAGCAATGTTGTTTAATTCAGAACTAAAGCTTTGAAAAAGACATATCTTCCAATATGCATAAAAAATTTTCTAATTATAATTTTTTTAACCAATAATGAATACTGTTAATTAAAAGTCCATTTTCGTGCTTTATTTCTTTCTGTTAATTAGATTCATTTGACTCTGATTGCCTGAAGGGAAACGTCCATTCTAATATATATATCAAATTGTTTTATTCAGTATGATCAATTTAATTAAAAAGAATCTGATCAGCGCAATATTTTTTTATAAGCGCAAAGCCTTCAACTTTATCAATAGTGTTTCTTTTTCTTAAAGGAAAAGAAAGTGATTTCAAAAAGATATATATATTATATAAAGCATTGTTATTAATGACTTCAAAAACTCCATTCGTTTTCAGATTGATTTCTGCAACAAGAATCTTTCTTCCTTTTTTTTTTCTTTATCTCATACAGAATTTATTTCGATAATTAAAGAAGACAATTTTAAATGAAAATTGTTCTTTGAAGGAATTATTTTCACTTTGGCTTTAATTAACAATGTAAATCCTATTAATCGAAGATATTTAATCAAGTTATTTTTCATTAAATAATTGAAAGATTTTTCTTATCAGGAAAATTTTCTTTCACGTAATGCTTGAGTTATCTTTTGATTTGATTGTAGAATTGTCCAAAGGTGTGTTCGCTTAAATTAATAATCACGATATATGCCTCATATAAACATGATTTTTTTTATTTCCTAAATATTCTATTAAAACTTATAAAAATATATTAATCACTTCTTTGCATTTATTTTTAATCTAACTTGGTAAATTAGAAGGAAAAAAAAACAATGAAATTTATGCAATGGAAGAAAAAAAAAAGCTAATTGTGAGATTGAATATTGTTATAATATGTTGTATTCACTTATGGCGAAAAATAAAAACATCTATAATGATTTTATTAAGTGTATATTATAAATGTTTTTTGTTGTATTCGATCGTCGCAGGTATTATAAGTTGGGGGGGGGCGAATGACTAATTTAGAATTGCAAATGCAATGAAATTGTTTTTAGGTCTCCTCTTAGACCAGGATGAAAAAGAAAGACAAGAAATTGCTTATGCACTTTATTACGTAAATATTTAATTTACCTTGCTTACACCTTGAACAATTGACATTAACTATTATCGGATAAGAATAATAATCCAGTATCCTTCCAGTTTTCTCCAATCTTTAGTAAAATTTATGTTATTATAATGATCCTGTTTGAGGGTTAAAGCCTCTAACAGCAAATTTGATTTAAGTTAATACATTTGTTTTATTGGTGTTAAAAATGCCGTACACCCATTTATAAATATTTTGATAATTAGTTCCATTTTCATTCTAATACATTTCTTTAAATACATAATTGCCAAAACATCAGTGAAAAATATGTAGATATCTTTTTTGAATTCTTCATTAAAACATTAAATTGATCGGTAAAATATCGATAAATATCTATTAAATGGATTTAATTCTCTAATATTGGGAAACTACAAGTATAGAGACACAAACAGGTCTTATTAATTAACACGATATTCCTTTCAGAATTTAAGTCACACCTTTCATGGTCGTAATGATGTCAGATCTGTTAGACTGAGGCATAGGATGCCTGTAGGTCAGGCCACATATCAAATAACGATTTTTAATAGATCGTTATAAAAATTAAAGAGTATGAGACAGCTATGTTGTAATGCACACTGGAATTTCAGTGATGATGATGTAGTGTCCGCATTACAACAGAAAGGAGGGGGAAGTAGCTTCTATGTTGCTGCTTATCCCCCTTAGATTGGGCTCCAATTCAAACCAAGTCCAAGAGATACGGGGAAAGAGGGGTGCAGTAGCTTCTGAGGGTAAAGACCTCTGAACACCCAAGGGCTGCAGTCTGACTTCTAGCTCATATGAAGATGACACTCATACACTCACTTGCACAACCTCCTTTTAGGGGAGAGCACGCTCGTTCACACACCTAACAAATAGAACACAGGGTACAGAGCAACCATGCTCGAACCCAGGAAGCCCAGAATACGAGGAAGACGCACTACCCATAGGCCAGGACGTCAATTAGAATTTCAGTCAATTAAGAATATCTTTTAAATTATCTGACCATCTCATTAAATAGTCATTTGTTGCAAGTCACACCAGTGATTTAATTATATTTCTTCATTCAGCAATCTGTGATAATAATTGTGCTTAGATATGTTGTTTGAATTGCCCTGAAATGAAAATTTTTCCTATCGCAACTTAACAATTTTTTTATTTCAAAAACTCTTTTATCGCACATAATATCGGCTTTGCTTACTTCGAAGATTTCAGTATATGTTAATAAAGTATTAGCTAGTGTAGCGAGATGTCAGAACTGTAATGCGGTGGCGCACAATAGGATAACCGAACTCTGCCTTTGTCTGCTTGAACTCTGCCTTCACTGGCAACTCCTCACAACGGTAAACGAACTTTTCAAGATTTCTTAAGTTCGTGTGTGATTCCCTTGAGTGCATGCGGTAACCCAATGTTTACTTTCTGGTTGTAATAATTTTATATTATTGGTAAATTTAAAATTTATTTCAAATATTACTTGACAGATTCCTCTACTAGCCTTTTTTAGAAAATTACCTGTTCAAATAGCCAAAACCAGTATGACATGAGTGATTGTCTTCACGATTTCGGTGATTTGCTCCTGAAAGTTTATGCTAATGACAATAAATATGAAGAATCATTTATAATTTCTCTAACCAGCTAATTCTTGAATTGGGGTTCTGTGTTCAACTAGTGTAATATTAAAATGCATGTAGAGATATCTTTAATCTAGGATGGACCGAAAAAATTCATTTTTTAAAAAAAAAACTTCGTTTCATTTTTTAAGTAAAAGTTAAATTTTGTGTTAACAGATCATTTCAATTTTACTTATATTTTTTAGATCTATGGGACAGAGTTCAGATCTTTACTGACTTGAGTTTTTTTACCTTTGATAGGGTATTAACAAATGTAATCAAATGTAAATCAAAAGAGAAACAAATATGTAAAAACTCATCAAATTTAAGCATGTAATATAAATGTCTCAGTATGCGGTTTAAACGAAGATTTTACAAACTTATAAATTTGCTGAGAAATCTAATCCCGTATTGAACTAACGGTTATTAATGGTCATTACTTGTAATGACTAATTTCATAGGCAACTCCTCGACACTAAACAACACTGACAGCGGTCTCTAAAAAATGCAGTTTTTCAATTTTATAGGCTTTTTCTTTTTTATAGGCCAATATAAGAAGGTTACTCTAAGCCAAAAGCAAAATATATAAATGTAATCCAAAGACAAAAGATTTAAAATTAGGACAAATTATATGGATATGAGAAGTCTAATCTAACTAGCATCAAAAGAAAATGGATTCTTTATATTCAAAATTTCCATTAGGCAGGCTGTAAACAGCAAAATTTAATATTTGACGCATGTTAATGAATGTTTCTGAGTGTTTATATTTAGAAAAGAATTTAGCACAAATTCATTTCCAACAAATTTAATAGAAAATCAGTTCAAAATCGGTGGGCCCAACAATCAGAGTAGTAAATTAACCAAAATGCTTATCACAATCTAAACTTCCATCAAATCATTATATTTACATTGCGTATTTAAGAAATATGAATCTTTTAAAGAATTGTAAATGCTATGATTGGAATTCTAAGTTTGAAAATAAAAATTATTCTAAATTTTTAATAGAAATTTAGTTGTTTGAGGTGTTCAAACAACGACCCCCCCCCCAAATAAAAATGCCTGAATCGTTCTAACATTGTCATGCGAAAACTTGATGTTAAAATTAATTTGAGATGTGTCATTAGTTATTTTAATAAGAATGAATTGCTTTTTGAAAAGGCATGCATTTCTCGAAAAGCAAGTTAATATTTATTTCATTATTTTATTCTCGTTATTTGTTTTAAGCTTCTTTATTTTAATCATTAGAATACTAAACTGCATGAAGGAATACCAAAATGAAAATTATTTTATTGAAACATAGGAAATCTGTTGATAATTTTTCAGCATTTGCCGATTATTCCATTTTAGCTATGTGGCTACGTTTGGGATATATTTTTTTTGAAAAACACTCTAAATTAATTACATTTTTTAAAAATTTTATCATTAAAAATCGATTTGAAAAGCTATCATGGAAATAAAATATAAAAACAAAGTGACAAAAGTTATTTTTTTCCTATTTTTTAATTGAAAAAATATGTGCTTTTTTTTGGCTAAAAAGAAGTATAAATCAAAACTCTTTTCATGTAGAGATTTATCAAATGATTTGCTAATTTTTTTTTGCAAATAGCTTAAGAAATTGCTTAATTATTATTAATTCCTTAATTCTTGATTATAATTACATTGATTAAATTCTGAACAAAGAAATAAGCTGCAATTCTATCCACTCTTTAAATATTGGGTTTCAGCTGATATAACATGAAGCACTATGAAAATTATAGAATATTTCTAAAGGAATAGATTACTTATTCTCTACTTGAGGAATGGTACAACATATTGAGAAATTATTACATGAAATTTGAACAAAAAATATGCATTACGTTATAATATGTTTACGTTAAAAGGTTTTACTTAAGAAAATTCTACCAAAAGTAATAATATAAGAAAATAGCTTTTATAGATTAAAAAAATAGCATTACAACGTATATAAATGAAAATAAAAAAAGACATATCCTATTACCCCCAAAGCGCACTTGAATCATAAATCAAATGATCTAATGAAGAAAACTGTTAAAACATCAAAAATATTAAATAAAAAAAAATATATTTTCGAAAAAAGCGACTTTTTAACACAATCACCTACATTAAAAACCTTAGTTTAAAGAACAAGATAATTTTTCTCTACAAATGCACTTAGTTATGGAACCGACAAGATTGTTGTAGAAAATAAGAATATGAATTTTACATAGCAGTCTCATCGAAAACCGGTATATTTTGCCGGAGATAATTTAATTCTTCTATATTATGTTGGACAGTTTTAATTAAAAATATAATATCCATTCATAAATTTAAAATGAATTTAATCATATTAAATCTACAAATCTAAGAACAAATATTTCTATTGAAAATTTGTCATTCATTTTTCAATTTTCCATTGAAAAGACATCAAACAGCATTTTCAACAATTTCCTCTTCTCCTCTCATTTTCTTATAAAGCAATCCTCCTTAGATATTAGAATTATAAAATTGATGCAAATCACTGAACTTCTAAGATCTCGAATTCTGATAAACAGAAAACAGATATATAATAAATCGCTGAACTTCTAGGATCTAGAATCCCTATAGACTGAAGCACACACATATTAATTTGTCTGCAGGACCTGAGACATCTGAAACATTCGAAATTATTTGGAAGAATATTGCTTTACAATTCCTCCATTGAAGGAAGTTCAATTTATCCAAATACGTCAGACGAAAATTTCTCTGGTCACTCCCAGAAACAATTATCTCCATTAAGCGCATGCGTAAACATCTCCAGCATTCAGGAATTTCCTGCTGCCTTCGATGCCATATCAATGGTGTCTGAAATAATCTTTCCTCTGTTGCTTATATCTGTCACTTGTTGAGGAATGATTTGAGTGTAAGTGGCGCGAGTCCTCGATGCCATTTATTCGTCCCTATTTGGATAGAAGAAATTGTAGGATGTTGATTTCTTTTAGAAAATTAGGCTGCTAAAATGAGACGAGCTAAAATCAATTAATGAGTTAATGATCGTTTATCCCAAAGTTTCATCGTTTATTTTTATAGCATTTTAAACAAAATAGGTTTAAAAAAAGCGCAAATTCAATTACTAGTATAATGAATTGAACCCCGTAGAGAAATATGGTTTAAAAATAAAGTTTAAAGTGAAAAATATGCATAATACTTCTATTTCAGTTAGCATAAAATTTAATTTCTTATATTTTACACAATTTTAGGATATTGATTTAAAATATTTTTCTGTATATAATATAATTCTATATACTATATATAATTAGTGCAAAAAATTAAATATACTTGCAATTTGCACTAATTGCTTTACTAATATTTTTAGAGTATTTCTCATTTTAGTATTTAACTGAATCAAACTCACGAGAAAGAGATACTCTGTTTTTTAAATAAAATTTATGAATTAAATTTTAATATACGGATTATTAATAATAAAATATATTAATGACTTAATAGATTAATTTGTTTTCTCCTTCCCGCTATAGATATCTTATAATGATATGCTAAAACCACCGATAAAGAA